>RJWM01007962.1:0-75443 GCA_004363535.1 Dasyprocta punctata | reverse complement strand
ATGTTTTTTGCTTCTAGGAAATGTCAGTCTCTTACTGTTTCATTGTAAAGTTTGCTTTTTATCAATATAAAATGACCTTTGTCTCATGTACTGCTTTTTACACTGACTTGGACTCTGAACTGTGGCCAATCACCACTTTCTTTGTGTTTGTTTTGTGTGCTTGATAAATATTTGCAGAGCCTTCTGCTCTTTTCTTCTCATTTTTGTTTTATTGTTTTTCTAGTATAAGCAGCATATGGTTGAGTTTTGCTTTTAACCCAATCTGAAAGACTTTATCTTTTATTAAGGGAACTTAAACCATTTATATTTACTGTCATAACTGATATGTTTGGTCTTATCCCTGTCTTTTTGTTTTATGCTTTCTCATCTTTCTGCTTTCTTGGCCTTTCCCTATATAGGCTAGCTTATCTGCTTTTTTCCTTCCAGTGATTTAAAAGCTGAATATCTGCTTTTAGCCAATCCTAGGTGAACCTGAAAAAAAATGATCCCTGAGCTCTTACAATGGCAGGAGTGTAACGGTGGGTGGGCAGCCAGGCCGCTGAGTGAGAAAGTCAGTAAAATCAGCCTTAAACCCAGGGGCGTAGGGATAGCTGTTCCCAGGGCACCTTAGCCAGCATCGTGCAGCCCAAGTGCCGCGGCCCTTTGTCGCCTCCCTGGGCTTCACATGTGAGTCCACGCGTTCCAGTCTCGGCCCACATCTTACGAGACTGAAGTACCCCTTGCTTTTTAGACTCATCTAACGACACAAAGCATTTCCAGACCAGACAGATTCTTAGATACCTCCACTCTTTACCTTACGCTACTTCCTCACTGCCTGGGAAGACCTCTGAGGCCCAGGTGTGTGCGTGTGTGTGAGTGCACGCACGTGTGCACTGCTCTCTGCTGCTGCCGGTCCATTCGCTCATAGACAGGCTTTTGCAGTAGAACTCACCGGACAAGCCTGCCTGGATGCAACTTCCAGCCCTGTTACATATAGCTGTACATGCCCTGGAAAAAAGTTTCTCTATTTGTACCATGGAAATCCTAATATTACATCTATGTCTGAGTAAGAACCCAGTGGGATCATGAGGAAGCAGAGGAAGAGTTCAGCCAAGTAGGTTTTCTGTATATTTTTAAAAAATGAACAAAGGGAAAGTACAGGAGGGAGGACAGGAAGTATTGATTTTTAAAAATGGATGACGCAGTTTTAAAAAATTCAAGTTAGGAGATGACTTCTTCCTGAAAGACTAGAGCACATTTCTGACCAGCACTGCCTGTCATTTTAAACGACCCCCTCCCCGCGCCTGCCTCTCCTCCAGCGCTGAGCGCGAAGCGTTTTGTGCGCAGACAGCATCTTCATTTATATTGGCCTGCCTTGCAAGGCCCGCAGGCCTAGGGCAAATTTATTAAAGTGGAGTCTATTTATTCAATTTATTAAACAGGAATATTTGAAGGGTTTTCATTTAGGAGACTGAGTTGATTTATTCTGTTTGGCTTTTGAGGGGCAAGACTCACTCCAGAGGGTAAAAATTATAGAAAGGCAGATTTAAGCTTAACCTAAAATATAACAAAAGGTTTGTTGGCAGAGGATTCTTGCATTTGTTCATCTTTCATGAATTCATCATTCAGAAGTCAGAGAAGACCCAACCACCCTTTATATAGCTCTTTCTCCGGGACACGCATTTCTTTTTCTGTTCATACAAATCATTATGTGTGCAGCTATTCCATTACATACATTACCCCATTTATGCATATATCAAAAACTGAGGCTCAGAGGTGGTCACTTGTGCCAGTGCTGAATAATGGCTAGCATGTGATTACATGTGGCTTAAACTCATCTTTCTCTGTTTAGAGAATTCATTCTCTTTCCACTTGGTTCTGCTATCTGCAAAACAGAAAATGGCATCTGTGGCAACCAGATATTGGACATAAGACTGAGAAACCCATCAGCCCACTTCCCCCATCTTTCTTTTTCTTTCGTTTTTCTCCTGCCTGTTCGCCCCTGCAAACCCCAAACCACATGCACAGGATTCAGCATGTCACAGTTGTGACCATTAGAAGGCAGAGGACGTCAGACCACTTCTCCAAAGCATCATTCAACACAGACCCTTCCTGCACCCACAGCCTCCAGGGGAGTAGTTCCCCGTTCAGCTTCAGCTTGGAGGTGCCCAGCAGTTACCACGAGCGAGTCCTGGCGTAGAACAGTCGCTGTCCTTTGGTAGTAGCTGTGGGAGGTGCATCTATCACTCAGGGTCCCGTCAGGAGACAAGTTGGCTTTCAATGGCTCTGAGAAGACTGTGGCATTGAGGCAGTACCCGCAGAACACAGCTGGAGACCACACTGAGGGATCCAGTAAGGGGTGACTCCAGGACATAATCCTGGGAAGTTGCTGCCACGGTAGTGCTGAAGGAGCAGAGAGAGGAAACACTATTAACTGAGCAAATAAGAGACCAAATGGTGAAGGAAGGGTAGCTGACGTCCATGTCCTGATGGGCTCAGCCGCTGCAGAGGAGGCTCTGCCACAGGGAGGAGGAAATATCCCAGTTCCCATTCTTCAATTTCCCATTGGCAGAAACCAACCAGGAGCCAGAAGGCAGAAGAGCCCCGTCAGACCACCGGCCAGGTTGGCCTATTGTACTACAGAGCAGGCATGGGAAGGCACCCAGAGAACAGTTCCTGCGGGAAGACTGGACAGGGCAGAGCCGAGAGGGGACCGCATGCTCAGTCACCACGGCAGAGCCTCTTTCTACTTCTCTGCTGTTCAGAAATGAAAGGTTACAGAGTTTCCTAAGGACTTCGTTTTTAGGCAGCTGCCATTCACTCTGCAACTCCTGCCAAATATCGTGTTGGCCCCCGGACATATGAGTCTTTGGAGCGAATTCTCCTGGATTTGAAGATTTATATGCATTAACTCACCAAAGACTTGCCCATTGCCGTGCTTCATTCTGAGCATGTGGAACATGAAAAAGGTGGGGCCTGGGTGTTTGGCCCGCACGGTATCTAACCACAACAGCTCCTCGCAGTAACTGCAATGGTCTAATCAGGAAAAGCGTGAATGTTGGCCTGGCATGAGCAAGAAGCCCTCGCTGAGATAACCGGGAAAGATGATGGACAGGCTCATTCCCGGAAGACAGGAAGGCAAGGAGAGACGGCGCACAGGGAAGCGATACAGCACAGTCATGGCTGGGACTTCAGCAGGTTTTAGGTTTGAGAGCTTCCTGGGGTTTGATCTGGTTAGATTCTTGCGTCTTCATGAGGAGATGTTCCAGAAGGTTCGAGCATCCCTGCCCTCGCCATCCCCAAGCGCAGCCCTGTCAGAGGAAGCAGAAAGGCGCACCTGGGACCAGAGGCTGCCACTACGGAGATGGGAAGAGCTGGAAGCCACACTAGGGATCTCTTCAGAGTGGTCGCAAGGCCAGGTTCTTCCATTTTACCTGCTCTTTCTTCAAAGCCTTCTGTATATGTTTTTCTAGAAGATTTTAGCAGAATATATTCCTGCCCAGAGATAATTTCAAAATTGGTAAATCTGGGAGAGTTTCCTAGGAGAGATGGATTTTGAGCTGATGCCTAAAAATATAGGGGAAAAAACCCAGCCATTTTTGAGGCTCTTTGATGTGACAAGGTTTGCAAAATACATTATCACATATAAATATCATGATAACCCTGGGGAGGTGGAAATTCTTGGCCTCGTTTTGCAGAGGAGAAACAGAGGTTCAGACAAAGCATTTGTCCAAGGTTCTGTAAGTAGGCACCAAGGCAGAATTCACACTGGCAGAGCCGAACCCGGAACTCGTACTCTTTCCAGGATCGTGTTTGCTACCAAGGATGACACAGCCCTCACAGCTGGGACGCTTAGGCAGAAAGGGGCTTTGCTTCTGTCCATGGGTGGCCTCCACCGGGAAGGTTGCTGGGAGGACTCAAAAACTGAAGTTACCCTCTTATTTCACACTTCCGTGCTTGTGCATATGTGAATCCTACAGCCTGGAATATACCTGTGTCTCCCAGCCCCACAATTCTTCACAGCTCTTGTCACTTTCCTGCATCCCCCTTCTGCTGGGAAACCACGTATCATGCACATCATGTGAGACACCTTCGTTGTTTCCCCCACCAGATGCTGTGCTCCCGTCTAACTCTTCCCTGTGGTTCCACACCATCCACAACATGTGTTCCGCTCGATAGGTGCATGCCTACTGAGAAAGCCCACAGCGTTACCAGTGCTTCACGTGTGGTGGTTTCCACTTTGTCTCTTCTTGAGGCAGGAAACACTGGATAATCATCTTATTTAAAACGAGCACCCCCAAGCCCCCCAGGAAGTCGTATCAAGTGGGAGGCTTCCTCCGAGCTGAGCCGTGTGTGCTGTTCGTCGAGGCGAGCACTATGACAGCGTGGTTTCTGCAGGCTGACCCTGCTCGGCAGCATCGAGGCCCCCTTGGCCTTGCAGGAGGAAAGCGGAGCCCCACCTCTGCGGGTGGCCACCTCTTACCTGGGCAGGTGAAAGTGACCTTGCGCTTACAGGGCCAGGGCAAGGCTAGCTGATGGGCTGACAATTGTACAGTAGCACAGAAAGTAACGGTAGAGCAGAGCGATCACGCGTTTCCTAATGGCCTCCTTCACAGCTGTGTACACTGATTTAATCTTTGCAAAGCACTCTATTGTTTATGAGGCCTCTGGGTACAATTTTATGCCTGACTGAAGAGGTTGCTAATAGCTGCCATATTTGTGTTTAAGGACCTGCAAAGGATTAAATGAAGTATTTTAGAGCAATGAGCCATAATAAACTAATAATATATTGGAAATAATAAATGTTTTTAAGCCAATAATTAACTACAGATCTGATGAACTTTAAATGACAAAAAGTACTAATTATAAATGCAGTCATTCCATGCATCCTTCCATAGGAGGGGAAAGAATGAAAGAGTAGGTGTGGGGCGCTTTGGGTCACCGAGGATGATGGTGTGGCCCCTGAGCGCTTCCTCTGCCATCACAGCTGAGAACCATCACGGTCACTTAGTGAATCACTGAGTTTCATTTCCACCATATGGGGCTGAGCAGAAACCGGGCCTAAGCTCCCACTCAGATGGGCACTTTCCTTTCCTACTTACTTCCCAGGCTGAAGGTTTCTAATGCTTGGCTTGCTAGAGGAATCCCCCAAAGGATATTGGAGACATGGCTGGCATTTAAGAAAAGGAATTCATGTGTAGGTGAGTCTGTGCAGCGAGCCAGCTCGCCTCAGTCTTGGGATGAGAGACCCGAAGCACACAAGACTCAGCCTTCTGTCTTCGGGGCGGGGTTGGTAAGGACAGAGCCCAGTGCCGGCTCTGGTCTGCTGATGGCCATGTTCTTCTCACCGAATCTCGTCTCATCTCTTTTATTCACCCTCTGTATGATGTGCAAGATGGTTATTTTCCTCCCTGCACTTCGGAAAAATATATTTCCATACTTTCTTCAGCAGCTGTTTCTTTTATTCTCATGAGTAACATATAACCATCTAAAGTTTAGACCACATTTTTAAAAACTCATGTTAACAGTTTAAATTACACATAATTCTGCCAGCCAAGTAAGTCTTTGTCAACTTGCTGTTGCATTTCCTTCAAGAATTTTCTTCCATAGAAATGTAATAAAATATCAGGGTTATACCCCGTGACTTTTCAGTACCGTAACTTTTTACGAAGTGCATTGTGATGTCACTGCATCTTCTCTAATGTTGTTTTATAATTGCTTAGTATTCCAAAGCATATAGCCCCCATTGATGAATATTTAGTGTTTTCTAAATTTTTGCCTTCTAATAAAAATTCAATAAAGATCAAGTCTAATACAGTGCATGGCATCTAATAGGCATCCCATGTATTTGAAGAATGAGAAAATCAATTTTTGTATGCGTTTCCCATCATTTCTTGTGACTGAATTTCCCAAAAAATAAGTTACTGAATCAAAGTACTCAAATATTATGAGTTTCTTGATATATATTCCCAAATTGTGCTCTAAAAGGGCAGTGATAATTTCTAGCACATGGTAGGTATGCATAAATTCCAGGACCTATTTTTTTTAAAGGTAACCTAGTTCCTAATATGTTTTCATTTATCTTCCTCACTGTTATAAATTGAATGAGACACAGTTACCCAGACTCATTCCTAAGAAATTCACCACTTAATGAAAAAATAATACAGTAACATTATGGTTAACATTATTAAGGAGGTTTTCAGGTCCTGTGAACTAGTCCAAGCACTTTACATGAATAAATGCGTCTAACATCTCACAGCCAGGCGGACAGATGCTGACACCGCTGGCTGCTCCCGTGGCCCAGGGCTGCATGGGCGCCCTCAGGTCCGCACTTGTGGCTGCCGCAGGTATGAACCCAACAATCAGGCAGAGAATTAATCACATTGTGGTGTGGTGCTTGCTCTAATAGAAGAAAGTAAACAAATCCAAAGAACAAAGAGGCCTCTGTCTGAAGGGTGCGAGGAAAGAATAATAGCTTTGCAGGAAAAATTGGCATTTACCAGGAAGAACATATGAGACCAGCAAATATCAAATAGAGACTACAGAAGCCAGCTGGGCAGTGGAGGCATGGGGTGTTCAGGGAAAAATGAGGGACCCGAGGACGAGAAGAGGAGGAGGAAGCCTCTTAACTTGTCCGGGCTCTGGAGTCACGGCGCTGGGTTCCAGTTCAGCAGTTTCAGTTACTGACTGTCTGACCATGCATGTCCAGTGTGAGCAGTGCCTGTCCTGAAGGAAACACCCGGTAACTACCTACTCCTGGAGGCCGCGATGGCCAGGGTAACAGAAGTCATGGCCGCGATAACCAGAGTGGTGGGGAGGGTGGAGATGGACAGTTAATGGCAGGGAAGGAGGTGACAACCGTAGAGGAGAGGTGTGAGAGGGTGGACGCACCCAAGCTGTGTTGCTGGTGGTGACCGCAGGGAAGACAGCTAACGTATTAGATGCAGGAGGTGAATGGAGCATGCATTTGGGAGACTACGTGGTAAGAAAAGAAGAAGAACAGAGGACTGCATATGCCAGTTAGCAAGTTGGGCCTTTTTCTTGGACACAGTGAAAGAAGAGGCCGGAAAGAGTCTCAAGCAGGACAGTGATGTGATCTAATTCAGAGTGAAGGCCAGGTGTGGTGGCGTTCACCTGGAATCCCAGCAATCAGAGGCTGAGACAGGAGGATTGTTGCAAGTTTGAGACCAGCCTGGGCTACAAAGTGAGTTCAAGGCCACCCTGAACTGCAAAACAAGACCCTGTCTCCAAAAGACAAAAAAAAAAAAAAAAACAAAATTAATTCAGAATGAAGAGCTATTTTAGGATAGGAGTCACTCAAATCCTATCATCTAGACATCCACCTACTCTGCATATATACAAGGTCATATCAGATTTGGAGCAAAGAATAATCACACTTCAGTCCACACCACACAACCTGGAAGGTGCCGAAGCAGGCCCAGGAAGACACGGTGTCCAGAGTAAGCAGTTAGCCTCGTGCCATCAAGCACCCCCAGATGGTTTTAAGCATAGGAAAGTGAAAATTTCAAATTTGTCTTTCAAAAGATCCTTTTGCTTACTGCCTGGAAACTGGATCTTAGTGTGTGGAAGGAAAGTAACAAAAATTGGAGAGAGATCTCCTGTGCGACTACTGTTTTAGCCCAAGAGAGAGAAGCTGAGCGAATAGACTGAGACACCCTGTGGAGGTACATTTGAATTTTGTGGTGGACCAGAAAGAAGCACAAAGCGGGTAGGGGAGGCAGGTGGCACCCCTGATTTTCTGGCCTAAGCAGCTTGGGTGAAGGGAGGCACATTTTCTGAGGTGGGAGTTCTGGGGAGAAGTATGTGTTTGGGGCTGTGGTGAAGCATTTGGTTAGATAAATGAATGATGAGATGTTTCTGCCCCGGATCAGGGCATCTCCCTGGCTCTCCTGCAGAAGGAGATAGGGCGACACAAGGAGGAAGGCGTGGGAGGCTCTGAAACAGGGAAGAAGACAAGATCTCTGTTAGCTATTACGTGCAGCAATAACCCTTGCTGTGTTTATTGCCCGTTTAATAGAGTGTACATTACAACCCATGGTGATAATCAAGAGATGGGGGAAGCCAAATAAGATGCAGAGATACTGCAGGTGGAAAATTTATTCCCCTGCAAAAAGGTTCAAATTTCTGAAAGTGGCTTTGGGTTGAGTTTCAGTCCCTGCTTTTCTCCATCTCTTCTTCCTTCATCCCCAAATATGAGCAAGAAGCTTTTGAGCCAGAGTGACTGTAGGCGGAGGGCATTGGAAAAGACAAGTACCCTAGGACAGACAGGGACGGCTTACCCAAGGGATTCTAAAGCAGTTATCTGACCTGGAGGGGAATGGCACACTAGATATTGAAAATCGTCACAGACCCTTCATACCAATGGTCAGAATGCTTCTATATTCTAGATTAACCATATTAAACTTTGATTAGATTCTTCCGTTCTCTGGCCTCAATTTGCTCATCTGTAAACGAGGGTCATAATAGCATCTTCGCAGACTTATGACAACAATTAAATGAGAAAACATTTATCACTTGTACCAAGTGCATTGACAGCAGTGTGGTAAATATTAATTCTTTCCTTTTCCTTTCCGTTCTTTTCTTAGCATACTTTATGGAGTCAGGCTTGACCACTAGAACTAGTGACCTTGAGTTGGGTTTACGTGTGTGTATGTGTGGGTGGGGTCCTCGATGTGGAATCACTCCCTCTTCCTCTTGGGCCTTGGGTCTCCAGATGGGTAGAGTCCCCAAGTTCAGGGTGACTGCTACCAGATACCAGTCAGTGTTGGTGGCCGCATGGTCCTCCCTCTGTGCTCTCCAGAGCGAGTCTGCATTCAGGTGTCCTTTGGAAGCAGCAGCATCTGGCGGCAGTTGCCTAAGTGATCACCTGGCTGCAGGCTTCAGGGGGAGTAAATCACAACATCTGTGTTTCCCCAGCAGAACAGCAGGGCTATTCAGATAGCTCGGAGGCGCTCTCTGTCACAGCACCGTCTCCCTTGACTGCACGGCTGTAACAGAGCCTGAAATGTGGACGAAGGACCAGAAGGGGGATTTCAGAGACTTGCATTCATGTGCAGGCCCCATCGGGAACTTGCTGGGAGACATCGGGCGAGTCTTGGGGACACTCTGGGCACCTGATCTTAGAGCACCCAGAGGCAGTGCGTGGCTCGCAGTAACAACTGCTGCTCCGAAATGGGTAGAGTTGGTGACAGAAGTCTTCTCTGTTACATGACATTGAGGAAATCATTCAATTTCCCTCTGACTTAGTTTTCTAACCTGAGATCAAGGACACGATAGCTCCCCTCAGGCTGGTTGTGAAGATAAGGGTGCGGTTTAAGGCCCTGTCTGTGAAGTGTGGCAATGTCAGGGCTCTTTCCGCGTTTCGGCCCTAATGCTGCCTGGCATGGGTGGGAATCCCAAGGCCAGTGCTACTTGGTGTGCGCTCGGTCTCAAGCCATGGCAGCTACTCTCAGGCGCGATGCAGCCGCTGCTCCCGCCCTGCGCCCCAGCCACGCCCAGCTCTCCGCGGCTTTGCGCCAGGCCAGTGCCTTTGCTCTCTAAGGCTGCGCACCAGTGTCCCTCTGGAAGAGAATCTGAGGTCTCACCCAGTGATACTGAGCCTGAGCCTCCCAGACAAAGGGTGGAGCACCTGGATCTGAGCCCGTGTCCTAAAGGGCCCTTTGCACTGCCCATGTGGGAGGAAGAGGCTGGCCTGGGCAGACCTGCACGACCTCGCTGTCTCCTCTGCTCTCCGGTGTCTGTTAGACTCCTAGAGATAGCTTTCACTGTTTCGTACTCACACATAGAACAATAATCAGACACATCATCATATACGTGCATGTGTATTATAAAACCTGCACACACATGTGTATGTACTCACAGTTTGATATATATTATTTCCTTCACAGACCAGAATATTTAAAGTGGCAACAGTATGCGTTGAATTCCTTTGTGTCTTTGTATAAATAATTTGGTGTTGGGCACATAGTATTAAGGAATGTTTGAAGAAGCAATGATGTATCAAGTCCATAATAATTATTCAATGAGTATTACTGTGTTCAAGGAAGGGGTCAGCATGAATGTTCTTTTCATAATATTTGGCCTATGTGTGCTTTATTTTCGAAGTAAGACCAGTTGGTTCCTCTTAATGGAAAGGTGGGAGGAGGGGAGACAGAATTTGCACTGCTGTAAAGCTTCCCTTTGTACTTCAAGCCAGCATCCCTTACCTCAGTGTGGCATTGCAGACAAAACTATGTGAGTTCACTGCCATCTAAAACCATGGCGTTATTATTACAGTGCTTATTATTATATTCGCAGTTGTTTAATGCTACTTTATATTTTCAGATTTTGTTTTCCAATACATTAAACTACAAAAGATTCCAATTCATCTTCTTCTGTTTGGATTTTAAATAGGTTAATAGGATGCAAATAGGAGCCATGTTTTTATTTTTTGTTTTCTGCTTTTTAGGTGTTTTTGTTTTGTTTTGTTTTGTTTTGTTTTTGGTTTTTTTGCATTTTGTTACAAATACTGTACACAGATATTGCTATGCTGTTTGGGCAAAATTTAATGAAATGTAATTTAATATGATATTTTTAAGCACATGAGATTGTTCCCGAGGGCTTTACAGCCATGGTCCTAAACTGTGTTAAACCGCAGCTGAAAGAAGTCTGAACAAAATGAGTTTCTTTCCCCATTTTGCTGGCCATGCCAAATGGTGTTTTGAGCTTCATGTGGTTAGGCCAGGCTGTAAATGAGTTTGAAAATATTCAGGTCTCCTCGTGAGAATATATTGCTGTTTCCACTTTTAGCCTACTCTTCAATTCACCAACCGTTCTATTTACTTATTAATTCACCAGACTCATTCACTCATTTATTTATTCAGCTCTATGCCTGCGGTCTGTGCCTGGCACTAATCTCCCTATTTTCTCACTCTGCTCCCCGAGACCTAAGCTGCATGGTCCTGGAAAACCTCCTCAAAGGGAGCTGGGACACTGCCTGGCTTCTAGAAGGGGCTGAGTGCACAGAAGAGGGCACAGGGCTGACTTTTCTCTTACGCAGCAAAGGTTCCTTTACTGATGTGATGTTCACCTGAGAAACGCACAAACAAACCATGTCCGAATCCACAGAACGGAAACTGGACCCCTGCTTGGAGGTTTGTTCTCAGAGTGAACTCACATGTCCACAGGACCTAGAAGAGTGTCTGGCATCTGGTTAGCATGATTAATCTGTTCTGTCTTCTAAAGAAAATTGTTCGGCTTCACCGCCCATAGTGGTAATAACAATGACCACGCAAACTCATTGCGGGGCAGATTTATACCTATGTGACTTCGGAATCTTCTGGAAAGTGATTGTGAGGACAGAGATTTTCTTCAGTATCAGTCACTCTGCGTAACAAGTCCTTCCCACATTCTGTCCCTTTCCTCTCCACCCCAGTACTACACAGCCTCCTTCTCCACAGCCTAGCCCCGAGCCGCCGCGGGGTCCCGTGTGTGACGTGAGGACTGCAGTGGGGAAGGAGGAGAAGAGAGCGAGTCCTCACAGCTCCTCGGCCTTCCCCCAGCCCCACGGTGGCCCGGAGGCCAGCTCTGGATGGGCTGCAGCCCGTGGCCAGCCCCTCCCCCAGCACGCTCTTCCCTGCAGAGATGCCTGGGCTCCTGGGCCACTTCTCCTGGAGATGCAGGCGAATCCGTGTCAGTGCCAGAAGCACCAAGGACTCGGGAGAGAAGAAGCAGGAAGACTGCCTTGGCGCCCTGTCTCTGCCTCCCGCCCTTCTGGCAGATGGCACTGTGCATGTCAGCAGGCGGGCTGTGGCCACGTGGTGACAGCACGCCCTGATTCCCACCTCAGAAAGTGGGGCTGTCCGAGATGCCCCGGTGTGACCGCCCTGTCCGCGGGGCAGGACAGACGCGTCTGACTTGGAATCACAGAGCCGTGGAGCATGGTCGTTCGCCATTCTCACCAGCCATTCACACTGTGGGGCGCGGATCTGCTCCACAGAGCCCTCTCGTAGGCCCCCGTGTGGCTCTCGCAGCTGTCCCCAGGCAGGAGTGACTGCAGCAGAGTGACGGTGCTGACCTCGCACCACTCGGGGTCCAGGTCTATGCTTGGAAGAGAAATAAGCAGCACCCAAAAGTCCACTCTCCTGTGTCCTTGTCCTTCAGAATGTCACATCCTCAGAAACGCTCGTCTCTGAGTCAGACAAGCCTGCCGTGACGTGACCGCCCGTCCTTCCCGGTGCCCCAGGTCGGTGCGTGCTCTATGATGTCACTGTTCTGGGTCTGCCCTGTGACTCACGGGTGTCTTCTCTACACCCGTGGGTGCCCCAGGGCAAGGGCCTGTCTCCGTGCTGAATATTTCCTCAGCACACAGCATGACCTCTGGCACATAGCAAGTTCCGGGTAAGTATTTATTGAATGAATGGTTAGAAAAATAAAATAAATGTGTATTACTTAGTGAACATGAGAAGCTTCTCCTGACTTACACGCGAGGTCATGTCTTGAGGGCAGCTGCGGCCACCCACACACTCAGGGCATCCCACCTGTCCTTTCACTTGCAAAGATTCATTACAGAGTGCAGCAAGGAGGGACAGCAGACTCCTGGGCAGGCGTGGGGGGCGGAGGTACAGCCTGGAAGGGTCCAGGCTCAGCCTTCTTCCCTCTCCTTCCCAGCAGCCACTGCACAGAAAGCACTCCCCTCGCCCCCTGCTAAGGCACAGCGGCATTGCTGCAATGCTTCTGGCCCAATGAAACCCATTCAGGATCCGGTGTCCAAGGTTTGTGGAGGGGGCTGGTCCCATGTGCAGGCTCTACCTGGCAACTTCCAAAGTCCCAGACTCCCAGGAGAAAAGGGTGCTCAGCATAAACCCCACTTTTTATGTAAGCATCATCAGTTAAGGGCCACCTGAATACCCAAGTGCTGAGAGATAGTCCAAGGGCCAGGAGCCAGCAGATCCTCCTGGCAAGGCAGCCTCAGACCCACATGTGAATTCTTTCCCTCACAGGGACTAGATGTGATATTTACAGTGTGTAAGGAGCCATCAACACTCACATGCGTGCATACAAATGAGCTAACCACTTGATGAGACGTGCTGTCCAGGGATATGGATGAGACGGCCAAGGTTGGGATCAAACTACTTGGGTTTCAACGTAACCTTTAATACCAGCTGTGCTGCCACGGACAGGTTTTATAACCCAGCACTGCTCTCTGCTTGCATGTAAGAATGGGGAAAGCGATGGCCTACTTCCTGAGACGGCTGTGAAGACGGAGTGAAACCGAGCCGGCATCCACAGCACCTGGCGGGGAGCACCTGCACCGTCACAGGAGGGTCCAGTGTTCGTTCAGTGGCCTTTCTTTGCTCAGTGCATGTGGCTGAGACACTGAATCTGCAATGGACAACTTCCTGTGATCTCGTTCGGTCTCTGACAGCCACTTACAGAGTAATTTTGAGCAAGTTAGTGGCGCTCCCTGGTCTCAAGTTTCTCAATGTTTGCAGTTCGAGAAGTGTGGTCCTTGCCTGGCCTGTCCTTGGGGCACAGCAGGAGGGGGTGGGGTGTCACGGGCAGGCGCCAGCCTTGTGGAACCTGGACAGTGGGTGGCCCCGGTCTCTCTGCCCCCAGCCTCCCAGGCTGTAGCGGGGCCACTGAGTATGTACCGCACTTCTCCAGCGCCGCCTGTTATCGCTGCCAGTCGCGCAGTTATGCGGGCAGAAGATAGTGAGCCTGAGAGTGTTCTCAATTTATCCTTGCGGGGGATTATATTATTATCAGACAAAGCAATTTCGGGCTGTAGTTGTTGTACTTCAAGGAAATCCTATCACGTCCCGTGAATCTTCAGCAAGTGTGGGAATCTCCTGGTGGCAGGTGGCCGACTGAGCAGAGAAAGAGCATCATCCTCTCCCAGGCTGTGAGGTCCCCAACCCAGGGACTGTCTTCTTACTGGGTCACAGCACCTACCATGGTGCCTTCACCTGCAAAACACTTTCAGTGAATGTTTGTTGGATGAATAAATGAATCATACTAAGTGAAGGGATTGCTCGTGAGGAGACCGTGTGTGGAATGCTCACTGCTATGGTCTCAGTGTCTCCACCAAAACTCACGCTCAGATGTAATGCTCCCCATGGCAAGGTATTAATAGGGCAGAAATGTTCAACTACGGTGTTTGATGTTGGGGCCATTGAGAGATAATTACAGATAAATGAGACTATATGGGCAAGGTCTAACCTAGTGGCACCTTGGCTTTATAAGAAGGGAAGCAGAGACCTGGGCAAGGACATCATGCCCCTCCTCATGGTGTCCTGCACTGCCTGGGCACTCCCTAGAGTCCCCACCGCAAGGCTCTCTTCTGATGCAGCCAACCGGTCTGGACCCTCCCAGCCCTCATAGCTGTGAGCCAGGTAAACCTTCCTTCTTTATAAATTACTCGGTCTGTGGTATTCACTTGTAGCCACAGAAACTGGATTGTGACACTGTTGTCTACCAGGCCTGCAAGTGAAAACCCCAAGGTCCTGTGAGCTGCAGGGAGGGAGGAAAAGGGACGGACCTGAAGGAAAGCCCAGTCCCGTGAGGCTCCAGGCCGGCGAGGGACTTCCCACCACCCAACACCAAGGCTGTTTTATTGTCTGCGTATTTCATTTTTCTTAAGTGAGCTCCTAAATTTTTTAATAAAATTGCTACTCAGTAATCAAACATGGCCTCATAATTTGCTTCAAAATATTTCATAATGCACCTTGGGAGAGAAGAGCCAATTGCACGGGAGCGACTTCCTGTCTGTCATTAAAGGCTGAACCCAAACAAGGTTAGCCCTGGAGGGGCAGAGACTGAGAAGACGAAACACTTATTAAATTACCTGAAAGAGTGCTCTCCTAAGCCTCCTTAGCCTGTGCTTCCGAGGTGATAGATTAACTGAAATAAAATTATTGAATTGAGAAGTCATTCATTAAAAGGGAATTTCAGGAAACCAGAATGCTTTTTATAATATTACCGCCAGTGCTGCCTATTAAATGAAAGTTATGTGTTCTTTGGTGATAGTGAAACTGCTAGTTTGTCGTCTTTTTTTCCTCTCAGCCCCCTAGCAGTGCAAAAACTTATAATTTACAACTTCCGACATAATTGGAAAGTTAATTAGTTTTCTTCAGATTTCACCTGCTTTATTTAACCACTATTTTCATAGCCCTCCCTTTTTTTCTGTGATTGTCATTTCTGTCAAAAGCACCGTACATTTTTCCTCTTTGTCTATTCTTGCTGTCAACCAAAATCGAAGACACGTCCTTCCCCACATCAGCCTCTCCCGCACACGTGCTGCCTTCCCTGTCTGACTTTTTCTGTTTGACTGGCTTCCAACACTTCAATCAACAGGTTTTGGCGAGCATGTGGCGGGTGCATCCAAGGAAGAAGGCATGGAGCCATTCTCAGGCCCTAAATGGCTTTGGCAGGTGCAGGGTGGGAAGTAAGATCAGGATGCATCCAAAGAAATGCTCCATCCTGCTGAGAAAAGGTCAGTATTTGCAATCCAATATCCTGGAATCTACCATTTGTGAGTGATACGAACTTTGTTAAGGTGGTATTGCTCTGTCAAGTAGCCAAGCGTGCCAGGCATACGCTAGGGACTCAGCAATGCTCACTTCTCTCCTTCATCAGATGGGGATGTTTGTGTCAATATCAGCAACGCTGGAGTCTCACGACAGATACCAAAGCGCAGCAAGTGAGTCAACCACATAGGCCCCGGTCACTGGCTCCCTTTCCCATTCCCTCCTCCCTCGGCTCTGGTACCAGCTTGCAGCACCTGCGGGCAAGCCAACGGGTATGCAGAGGAAAGCAAGCTTGCAGGTCCTGGGGAAGATGTGGTTCTTGACCTGGACTTGAAATATTAATAAAATAGTAGTCAATATTCTCATGTATGTCATTGTCATCACAGGTGGAGAGAGATGAATAGCTATTAATGACTGAACGCTAAGGCCTGGCACTGTGTTAAACAATTCACAACCTCCCATAATTTACTTTTCCCAACAAAACTCAGTGAGATAGATGTCATTATCATCTCCATTTAAATGTGAAGAAAAGGGCCCAGAACAGCTGGAAGCCAAGCCAGGCCTCAGTGCCGAGGCAGAGCCAGAGTGGAGCCACCATCACTCCTGGACACAGGTGCCCGCCTCTCCTCTTGCCTTTTCTCCCTAACCACGGGGCCCTGCCTCTTTGATTTGCTGTACCCTGGGGTCCTCCGGTGCTGGCCAGAGCCATCCTTCATTCTGATGTGTGCTTGGTGTTCTAAAGGAGAAGGGTAGGGTGTGAAGAGGAAATGGGAACAAACATCTAAAAAAACAGGTATCAAAGACAGGATCTAGCCTTTGGCAGCATTAATTTTTCTTCCAGTAACTTATCTAAGATTTAGCTCATCTTATATTAAACAATAAGGAGTTACCATAGCAACCTCATCGCCATGTAATAATACTCACTTCCTCCCCAACTGTAAAATCAAAACCAGAGTGGCAAATAGAAGCCATCAAATCACCAAGTAGCCATCTCCCTCGTCTCTTCTTCCTTGGCAGAATGATTATTGATTACTGTCTTCCCTGTGGGTCAGCGACACGGTGCCTCATTTCTTCCTTCCCCCGTGGCAGGGCCTTCTGTGAATGGTGAGAGCCGAGAGGGGAGCGTGCGGTCCCAGAGGGGCAGGGCGTCTCCTGCTCCGGGTGGACGAAGTCAGGCCCATCTCTTCCAGCGGCTGCCAGTACTGCACTGGGGGCGTCGGTTTCTCTTGCTGGGGTCAGAACGCGTGATTAACCGCGTGCGCGGGCCGCCTCTGCGCGCTGCCTGCTCCCTGTACCTCTGCGCCTCCTGGCAGGATCCGTGTTCGTGCTGGCGCCCTGGGCGGTAATGGGGGAGCCAGATGGTCCCTGCGTGGCGCTGCGAGGGACCAGGTGCGCCCCGCCTTCCCCATTGTCTCTGTACCTGCTGCCGCCGGACTCGCTCCGCCTGTCAGCTAATTCTGAGTTTTTCTGCAAGACTCAGGTCAAGCATGGCCTCCGCGAAGGGGCCTTGCTCACGTTCTCAGTTTCCGTCGATGTGCTCAGGTCCTGACTGACCCCTGCCCCGCCGGTGCTCACCCTGTGTGGTGAGAACTCACTCGCGTCCTGCCCACCGGAAAGTGTGAACTGCTGGAGGTGGTGCTCTCTACCTATATATGCCGCACCTCCCAGCACACCAAGCAAGCAACGGGAACCCAACAAATACCAAGCACCTCACGTTTTCAACAGTGTTTAGCAAGAGGCTATTTATTGGTACCAATCAGTGGACGGCAATCACACCGACTGGCTGTCCTTGCCTTCCTGTGAGAATTTTACATGTGAATAAAAGTAGATGGACTGAGAAGCAAGTTTGGTTTATCTGCTCTATCTCTGGCAAACCACATCTTTTTAATTTCATGCATGGGTGGAAGGATACGTCATGCCTTTTACTGTGCGACAGCTTGCTACCTTGTATAACTCAGCATGCTTATGCAGCTGGGCATACAAAATTATTCTGAGAGGGAGTAAGACCTAGGACATCAAAAATGGTGTCAAGGAGCCCAAGATGGTGCTGACTTCCTGCCCTGTCCTCATGGGCTCATCTGCTTACTGTTGACCTAAGCAACGTTCACAGATGAATTCCACGGAGGGCAGTTTGCCTTTACTAGACACCAGGGTCTGAGCTGCACACGTGCTAACAGGGACATTTTCTCTTATCTGGGACCGTATAGCCGCTGTTTAAATCACCAGATAGTCACTGAGCACCTCCATAATTGTGGAATTAATGAGTGAAGACTGAAGAGTCCCTCTGCCCTCTGGTCCAGTGTGCGTCCTGCTACCAGGCCTGTCATTCTGAAACCCAGTCAGGTCACCTCTCGCCCCTCTTGAATGCTTGTGATCATTTGTCATCTCTACAGATCCAAGTGCGGAGGTCTGGACTGGGGGAGACATCCAGAGGACGCGGCCGGGCTCCAGCTCCTGCTGTGGTCCTCTGGTCCTCCCTCTAGTGCTGTGTCTTCCTCGCAGTTGCTATTGTTCTCTGCTGGGTCACAACTCTCCTGACGGTTAATCTTCTTGAATCTGAAGTTTTATAAAATGAGTTTCTCTTGAACCTTCAGAGTGCACTGTCTCTGGCTGAATGACCATTTTCACAAATGGGATGATCTTGAAGCCTTGCTTCAGGGGAAGCCCTAAACTCTGACCCATCCTGGTGTCCCTGGAGCCAGACTTTTTTGCTTGGGAGTGGTAATGAACTTGACTCAAGAGAAACTGGGCCAGCCCCTGCCTCTGCTTCTGAGAAAGCCGAGACCCAGTGACTCGTTTGAAGTCGAGGCATGCTTGACGGCCACATGGGCACTGACACCCACTGAGGCCCTTTCCAGTCTTTGTGGACCGACAGCCAGCTGCTCATCCCCTTCCTCTGCAGGTCGGTCTCTGTCAGCCCTTTCCTTGGTTCCGAGATTGTGATTCTCTTTGGAAAACTGCAGTGCTTCTCTGCCCAGCTGCTACTGGACTCCCCAAACTTCATAGAGCCATCTCTGCTAATGAGGGCTGGGGATGAGAAGCCCAAATATCAGCTGCAGATCAGGTCTGAATGACACAGACAGTGAATGTCTGTTTTCTCCGAGAGGTTACACCATCATGATGGTGAGGAGATGCATCCCACTGAACGAGGCCACTGAAAATGTGGCAGATGTCCATCTCCGCCCCTGTCCAGTGAGCCAAAGATCAGGGCTGCATCTGAAGCAGCTGGGTTGCATTGCACACATCAGAAATGAAGCTCACAGAGTCTCCTGCGCACCCGTCTGGTGAAAGCACATGACTTGGATGCCTACTTCTCTGAATCACACCTTGGAGGAAATTTTAAAATCAACTACTACAGTCATTTGTCTCAGGAAGAAATCCTGGGTTTCAGGGTTCCAGGAAAATTTCTGTGCATTGCCTTCAGTGTGACCATGTCCACCCATAGCTTGGAGTTCAACCCCTTCCCCTGCCATAGGTACTGGAGGGAGCCGACTGGGTAGGAAATACTTTGGATTCTGGAACCAAACCAGCTTGGCTGCACACTGCTTGTGTGACCTTTGATGAGTCCCTTACATTTTCTTCCTGTAGCTTCCTCTGTAACATTGACACTGTGGTAACGCCTGTCTCCCAGGACGGCTGTGGGGACCAAATGGATTAACAAGGAATAAGCACTCAGAACACTGTTGACAACTTAGTGACCTACTAGTTCCCCTGATCAGAAACGTTGCTCCCACTGCTTCAGTTAGCCAGAGTCAGTCCTGGCTCAGAAATGTTAAATAGAAAATTCCAACAGTAAACAACTGATTAGTTTAAAATTGTGTGACATTTGAGTGATGTGATCAAATTGTGCACCATCCTGCTTGGGAAATGGATCCTGCTTCTGTCTCATGTATCCACACTGTATGTACTACTTGCCCTGAGTCACCACCTCATTTACCAAATCTGCTGCTGCAATATGGAGCTTGGTACCATAATGTTTCAGGCATTGAGTGAGGGTGTAGGAAGTGTCTCCTGTGGATGAGGGGAACTACTGCAGTATGTAAGTATTAGCTAGCATCGTCATAATCATCATCATCATCACCGTCATTATTATAATCCTTCCCAGAGAACAGCCACTGCCTGGCTAGGAGCATGGTGTGGTGGAAGCAAGCTTGTTAACCAAATGCATCTAGGTTGCTCAGTTGGTAGCTGGCGAAGGCTCAGCCAGCTTTCTGACTCCATTGAGGCTGAGCCTCCCCCTCCATCAGGTGAGGTCAGAATTCCGTGCCCACTCCAATCACATCAGGAGACCAATGCTCCTAGTGTCGCGAGCATAGCTACTCTCCCTTCATCCCAGGGCCAGTCTCCTTTCCACGTCAGTCCTTGGAGATCCACCACCCAGCAGCCATGAGGAGGTCACTGCTCTGTGCCCGCTGGGTGCTGGAGACATAGACCTCTGGATAAAGGGCTTGAGGTCTCACTTGGACCTGCTTAGTTCTCGATTCCTTTCTGGAGGCACAGAGTGTGTTCTCTCGGTCTCTGCAGAAGCCTAACCTGAGGGAGAAAGCACCGCTTCCTTGCTGCACGCGAAGCCTCACATCTGGGCACAGTGACGCGCACCCTCTCAGCCACTCCGCCTGCCTCCTCTTCTTCTCACACCACTTAGGGTCCCATCCCCTTGACCGAAACATTGTGGTTCCCATGCTCTTCTCACCTCCTTTCTTTCATCATTGTCCAACATTATATGCTTCAGTCTACTTGGGAAGTCCAGCAACTTCCTTCCGTTCCCTTGGTAGCCTCCTATCTCAATGGAACCAAAGCCCACCATGAGACCCACTTTGAGAAAAGACTGCAAAATGTCTCATTAATAGTTTTTTAAAATTGCAACCACCACATTGAAATGATAATGATTTTGATAAATTGGGGCAAATAACATACTATTAAAATTAATTTCACCTCTTTCCTTTTACTTTTTAATGTGACTGTGAGAAAGTACCCATATATGGCTCATATTGAATTGATATTGAACAGTGCTGGTCTAGAGTAATGTCAGAAATCTTACATCAGAATTTTAATTTACATGCATGAGGTTCTGAGTTCAATTCTTAGTACCAAAAAAGAAAGACAAAAAGAATTTTAGTTTAATGGCCAAATAATCTTTTGAGAATGTATGAAATTATAGCCTGTTCCCAGGACAGTATTTAAATGTGATCTGTAGTTTAAGCAGCTCCAATAGGAACAAAGTGACCATACTTCTTAATTTACCCGGGGCAATCCAACTTTAGCCTATTGTCTAGCAGTAAATTATCACTTGTGAATCTTTCATTATCAAAAGAATCTTGGTGCAGTTGATAAATTACATGCTTGCCCTACTTAATTAGGTCACAAGTGGAGTCTGCACATTACTCTGAAAATTGTTCTCTAAGAAGACCCAGTGACATTCCACATGAGTCCATTTTCTTTTGCTATTTCTGAGGCCAAATACTTTATGAAGTGAAAAGGTTTGTATGACTCACAGCTCTGGTGAGTGGAGGGCAGCAGCTCTGGTGTTACTGGTGTCCTGGAAGAGGCCCTGGCTGCACCGCCGCCTGGAAAAGAAACAGAAAGGGAACTTGTGCATGAAGAAGGGCCAAGTGAATGTGGTGACCTCATTTTACAATAACCTGCTCTCGCAGACAGTAGTTCCCTCCCTGAGACCAGCATGTCCTTTCCAAGGGTGGTGCACTCATGATCTGATTGCCCAGCTTGAAGTCTCCACCGCATGGGGTCTCAGCTTTCAGCAGGCGAACCTTTGGTGGACGCACTCCGGTGAGCTGTGGCACACCCCTAGCCACTGTGGCCATGACAGTGAGTTTCTCTGTTCTAACCGGACACATCTCCCTCTCCGCACACTTCCATGCTGTCTCCCTGGCCCCCCATCAGCACACCTGCTGGCAGGGAGAGGCACTACCTGCTTGGAATCTCATCTCGTTGCTGACTACCATGGACAGCCAGACATTTCCTGTCTGATCCTGGTGAGCATTTCCCTAGCCAAAGATCCAGGCTGGATACCAGGCCTTCCATTTACTCAGTTCACAGTGTCCAGCGCAGTGAGGACTGAGTATCCTGGTGACAGAAATGCTGCGATTCACACTCACCTGAGGCTGGCTATTGCACCTTCCCATTCAGCCTCCTGAAGGAAGCCTGGGCCTCATGGGCTGGTGGTGGAGACAAGATGGAGACCTTGCTGAGCTTCGGCCTCCTTGCCTCTCTGAGGATTTGAGGACAATCCCATCTCACAGAACCTGTATAATTTTAATGCAGTTGTAGTAATTAATTAGACCCCTGTCAGATGCTATATAGACTGCAGAGGCTTAGCAAACTCTTTTTCAGTTGCCCTTTCTTACATACAAAGGTGCTGTCTGAAGCGTAGGAAGTAGATGACATATAATTTGGGAGTTTTCATGCCTTACGAAGACTAACACGTCAGCCTCCCTTTTATTGTTGGTGCAAAGTGACCGCAACTTTATTGGAGTCCGCTGTACCTAACCTGGAGGTGTGTTCCATGTTTCACCAAGCGATAATGCCTTGCTAAAATACTTGCTTGGTCCATAAACCTTTCGGAAGTCCCATCTGCTTTCCAAAGCACATACATCCCTCAGAATTCTCTGGCACCTACAGGACAGCTGCCTATTGAGTCCTTCCTGTTTGGTCACCTGTGCCTCCTAGATGACTGGGGAAGTTTTATTTAGATCTGGAGAGGAAGAGAGAAGCTTCCCCCTAAGGCGTAGCATGTTACAAGCATTGCTGCTGTGACAAATGGGACTCTGACGGTTCAGATCCTGCCAATTAGGGAGCTGCTCATGGCGTCTGCCTTTGATGAACATCAGTCACTACAGGGCTGGAGGAGCGGCGTCCTCTGGTCACATGGAGGATGAATTCTCCCGCTCCCCCTGTCCCTTGCTTTCCGAGTGTACCTTCTGGCATCAGCCAGACATGCTGGCTGCATCATTAAGTGCTGAAACTTCACGTCTTAATTCTGTGTGAGAGGTTTCCTCTGGGGGCGACGGCACATCTGTGGAGAATGAACTTGAGTGTACAGTGGAGGTGATGTGCGGGAGGGTATTGATGGCATATTTAAGAAAACAGCTGTCCAGAAACCTTTTTTTTTTTTTTTTTTTTTTTTTTTTTTGGTGGGAGGGAGGAGAGAAGGAACTGGCGTGGGTTTGAATTTCCACAGTCTAATGTGCAGTGTGCTGGTTTGGCTTAGAGATTTGTTAGAGAAAATTCTTAAATCCTTAACTCAAGCAGGGAAGAACAAGGATTTAGGGTGGGGGTAATGTGCTGAACCTACATTCTCTTTCTATCAGGGAGGCTCACAGATACTGAGCAATGTCGCCATTCCCCCTTTCCTTTAGGTGCCTCCTAATATTATTTAATACTCTTTTGACTGAAAGAGGGCTAAACCAGGATAAAATCACAGTTTAATTTTTTAATGTAATTCCTTGTGAAACAAAAAGATGTCTGTGTTCAGTAGCCGGGTAGATGTACAGCAAGTAGGGGAAAGGCAAACCGTGTAACATCAGGACCAGTTTCTATAGCAACAAAAATGTCAGCCATCCTTTTGGCTGATCCTATTAATCTGGAGTAGAAGCAATGATACTGACACATTCGAAATGTATTTAAACCAGAAGGTGAAAATACAGCCAGCTGTGAGATTTTAAACAGAGGGAGAGTTAGGCACCAACATGATGGGACTTTGAAACAGACACAATGAACCGAAAAGTGAGAAGTTCTCAAACACAGCCCCTGGATTTCATTTACTTATTTTTTAAAGTGATTAATGTTCCTTGCAGAAGTTATTGCAAATATTCTTGGATCCATGTGTAAGAGGAAGGGAGGGGGGTTCAGCTTCTGTTACTCAGGGTAGGGTGATCTTTTCACTTATGTGTCTTAGTGCAAAGGCTTGAAATTACTTGTCCCAAAGATGATGAAATTTGTAATTCAAGAACCTATGTACACCTTTTCCAAAGGGAAACCCTAGAGTACTGAGAGAAGAAATCTGGCCTTTGGATCAGAGCATGTGACTGTGGCTTATGCTTTTTTTTGTAATTTTTATTTTAAAGAGAATAAAACCAAGTAAAATAAAACAGAATAAAGCCAACCAAGACAAGACAGTGACTTCAAAACAAGACAATAAAAAATCAACAATGGCCACCACATTGATTCTTGCTATCTTCAAAGTAGCTGCCTACACCTTCAGACTTAGTAAAAATCAAACAGAACGGAACAGAATAGAACCCATAAAAACAAAAAATGGGACTTCAAAATAAGCCAGGGGGAGGCGTGTGACCATCGTCACTAGTTCTATTAAGGGAGGTAATCGTCTGGGCCTGGTGGGCCTTACAGGGCTGATCTGAGGCCCAAAGAAGAAAATTGGCATGGAAATGCTTTGAAAGAAGCCTAAAGTACTATAGCGAGGCAACAGATTATTATTATTATTCAGAAACTGCCAAAAATATACTGTTTGCTAAAGCATACCAGTTACAGAGTTTAGGAGGTGACTTACAAATTCTGGAATCTGGGTCAGTGGTGTTAGTTTCCCCCAACTTCGGGAAAGACCATGAAGCTATTATTCTGTGCCATTCCCATTTGGTGTCTCTTTGTACTTCAGAGTTACTTAAGCACCTAAATATCTTCCCAAAGCAGTGTGACAGACTTCAGTACATTTCTGCTGTGGGGCTGCAAAATAAATGGGGTTGCAGACTCACGTCACTATGATAAAACACCATCATCTCATCTGTATCTTAGCATTTCAGACTCCTCAGGAAAGACGACCACCTCTTGCTGTGGAAAATGAATTTGCCAGCAAAGAAAGGTATCTGTTAACCTTTCTTGGTTCTTCCTGTTTCCAAAAAACAAAAAGGAAAAATAAGTTTTGAGTCTATTCTTAACTGATCATTATTAAAACAATTTCCATTTTCCCAGCCTTTCCTAAAATCTCTAGAAGTGGCTGTGAACTAATAGAAGCGAATGGGGATAGAGGCTAGCAAGGAAAATTAACAGAGCACCTACTGCCAAGTGAAGCAGGGTACCCATCCCCCGTAAAGAAGTAGAACCTGATCTTAGAAATGAGGAGCAAAAGGTCCAGATATTTCTACCCCTGCCAAATGTACTTCCTTGCACTCCAGAGATAATTAACACCCTCCAAGTGAAGCAGAGGCATTCAACTGTGCCTTGAAATAAGACATTGTTTTTGCGCAGATATGTAGCTGTCACCTTCAAGCCTTGCCCCATGACTGATGGTCTGGGAGGCACCCACACCCAGGCTCTGTCTGCATCCATCAGTCAGGCAGTCAAGTATGCGTAGGGTGTCCTGCTGGATCCACACAGAGCAAGACAAGGAAAGCGAGAAGAGATGACATTTTTAAAATACATTTACTAAATTTTAGGTGCTGAGTTCTATCTTTATAGTCAGTGAATGAAGATAAAACTTCATAGCCTTATAAAACCCAAAAGGCTAGTTGATCAGTTAGAATTAATAGGATTCACAGCTCCTGTTAGTTTTTCAGCATTTAGTTTTTCAGTGAAAGTTTTCTGATTACCCCATCACACTCCCAAAATTTCTTTTGTAAAGTAATTATATATATATATATATATATATATATATATATATATATATTAGTGAAGATGGGGGTTGTGTTAATAGTCAGATACTGGTGTAAATGCAAGTTCTATCTGTGCCAGCTGATGACGTGGCGGACTTCAGTGAGCCTCCATTCCATCGCCTATAAAACGAAGAGCAATAGAGTTTCACACGTGGGATTTTACGAGAGTTTCAGTAAGAAAATTTTACAAGCTGCTTGACCAATTTGGTAACTTAGAGTCTAACAAATATTAACAAGTGCAGTTATTATTATTGTGAATAGTATCTAGCTTTTGACACAGCCCTTTAATTCAGCTTGTGAAACAAACTTATTACACCCCCAGATGACACCTGTGGCACTCAGCTTCAGGTGTCTCATGCGACTCCTGCCCCAGAGAGGCCCCAGAGGCCATGCAATGTCTAGATACGTGGAGCACTGGAAATGTGGCAGGACTGTCAGTGGCACTCGGGGCGGAAGGACAATGCGTGTGTGTCACACACACACAGGTGTGCTTTAAAACAGCATTTTATACTTCATTCTTTTGATATATTTGCTTTCAAGTGCTGTACCCTTAATATAGGCTGGCTATTATTCTAGCATCTCTCACTCTGCATGACTGCTTAGTGTGCCTTCTCTCTCTCTTTCTGTGTCTGCCTGTCTGTCTGTCTGTCTGCCTCTCTCTCTCTCTCTCTCAATTAACCTGTGACCAATAGAGGGAAGGATGTGGGCTTTTTTTCAACTTACTTCTCATCTGAATATCAAATACTGTCCCAGGAGTTTGTTGGATGGATAAATAGACAAAGTGCAGTAATAAAAACAAAAACAAAAGGAATTTTTTGAAAATCTCTAGGGGAGCATGCGAGCCCTCCCGAGGCAGTGCGGTAATGCCTAAACATCACTGCACAGGTGCAGTACGCAGCTCGGCGGGCTGACGGGCCGCTGAGACCCTTCACTGTGGACTCTGCCCTTCGGTGAAGAGAAGCATTGTCCCGGCCTTGGGGCAGACAGGCTTAGGTGCTCTGAAGGGTGTGAATGCAGCACTGCTCAGATCATACCAGCTCATGGGGGTGAGCAGCTGGGCAGCCCCAGTCCTCCTTTCTAAACCCTATGCGAAAAGCAAGACCCAAGTCCCGCGGCTGGGAAAGCAGGCAGCCTGAGTGCTGCCCCAGGAGCTTCTACTTTCAGCTTCCAGGAAGTGTGACCCACACGCTCGACTTCGGCAGCCTAAGCCTAGAGCCTGAGGCCACCCTTCTGAAAGGGCAGGACAGAGCTGCTGCGGGGGCTGGGGCTGGAGGGTAAGGAGCTTCTGGATGCCGACCCTTCAGGGGCAGCTGCTGGAGCAGGCAGGAGAGCGTCTCCAGTGCTGTCCACCTGCACATCAAGACTTCTTTACAGGACCGTCCCAGGCAGTTTCACATGGTCAGCCCCGTGGACCTGCTCCTCCTCTGTTTGGCCCTTCCCCGTCCTGAGCACCCTCTGTGTCATCTCCCCAGGTTAAACAGATATAGATGCTAATTACAAATAATAGCAACCACGATTACTAATGTTTACATAATATCTTCACCTGCCTGGCATAGTTTAAGTGCTTTACTTCTCTTCATTCATTTAATCTGCCCCCACAAGATAGAGAAACTGAGGCACAAGTTGAAATAGAGAGATACTAATAGAGAGATCAACAGAGAAATATTAAATTACAGAGGCACAAAGTGTGATGAATTATGTTAGTCCACGAGAAGTGAGGTGGCAAAGCATAACAGAGTCTATGAGGAGTGCAGCCCTAAGGGACAGGGACGAGGAGGAGGGGACACAGCACTGTGCAAGGACACGACTGTGCACACGACACTTCGGTTCTCCGCCCACAGTGAGCACAGCATCGGGCACACGACAGATGCACAGGCAACCTGAGCTACAGGGACTCGATGCTGTCAGTGACCACTGCAAGCTTCACAAAGCAGAGCAGGATGCCGGAAGATGCGGCCCGGTATCAGTTGTTTTCTGAAATGGGTGAGTGAAGGAGCTTTCTATAAAACAAGAGCAAATTTTATGACTGAGACTCATAGATTTCTCATGATAATGAATTCACCATTAAATGTCCTCCTAATCCACACTAACTGATGGATGAACCCCTGGAACAGAAAGTTCCCAGCAAGATCTATGGGAGTAGCAACACATCAGAGGAGATGAACGCAGTTAGTCATCAAAAATTGCAGAAGTCAAAGGAAGAGAAGACGATTTGCCTGGCCTCCGTTTGAAAGCCAGATAACAAATGGAGACTCCAGCTGTGTGTTGGGAAGTGTTCCATTCACATTAGCCACAGCCTCAGTCACTTGAAGAAAGAACGCAATTTAATGATGGTATTGGGGTGCACCCGTGACAGTGCCTCGCAGGGATGCGTAGGTCTGATGGCAGATCTGGATAGGACCTTAAAGATCATTTAGTCAATTGAAATTCAAGACAGAACCCAGATAAACAGAATCAAATAAAATGATGAATTGACTCCTTCAGTGGTTCACATCATCATCTGGTCGACCAGGAATTTGTTGTTGTGTTTGGCTTTTCCAAACACATGCAGGTATGGAAAGCACTGCTGCAAGTCCAATACCTTCATCTTACTAACAAGGGAAACACATGTACAGCAGGGAAAATATTCCTTCAGTATCACCTTGGTGGCCCCTAGCAAAGTCTGAGTGCAGATAGGAATCCAGGAATCTGCTGGTTCAGCCACTGGTAATGTTCTTTTGTTGAAGACATTTATTGAGCAGCTACTACATAAAAAACACTACCAACACAGAAGATACATTGAAGAAGATCAAGTTCTTCTTAGAGTGCTTGGGGATGATTCCAATACAATTCTGCATCGATGTGAAAAGTCCAGAATTGGGGATATGTACTTATTACATATTATCCAGATATCAGGAATTCAGACGTTTCATGCCCAACCAGCGATGGGAGTGAAACACATTCAGAATGAGCCGTGTTGGAAAGTGAAGGACATGCATATCTGTGATTATATTCAATTTTTAATTTGTATATGATTTCTTTCTTTTTCTATTTTTTTCCCAGTGCTGCAGATTGACCCCAAGTCCTCATGTATGTTAAGCGAACACTCTACCACTGAGGCACACCTGCAGTTCAATTTTTTCCTTTTTTAATTGAAAACACAGAGCAGGCAAAACAAAATGCTTTTGCAATTTTTGCATGACTGGCTTACTTCCTGGATACCTCCCTTTACACTTGCAAAGCTCTTTCATGAACCAAAGGCTTAATTTACAGGACTAGAGTGTTCAGCATCACAACCTCATATAGTCATACATACATACACATGTACATACATATGAAACCAAAAGTTTACAAAACTGTGCTATGTGTTAGCTACTGTACATTCCAGGGCTACTAGCCTCCTCTGTTTTATTCTATTTTAATTTCACTTTATCTAAAAAGCAGTGCTCTGATCTGCTAAGCTGATTTTCAGATCCGTCAAACCACTTTGAAGACTAGTAGAGCGGCATCTGAGCCCTGAACCCCTCTGAGAGGACAGCGCGTGCTCTCACCCCTACGGCGGACCATGAGGGAGCCTAGGCCCTTCCCTGCACTCGCACAGCGGGTGGGTAGTGGCAACCCGGCCTGAAATCTTGATTCTCACGTGGCCAGATCTTGTGGTTCCCTACAGGAACCTCACAGCCTTCTCAGACTAGTGGTCCCAAGTAAGAGTGGGTTCCAAATCTGACTCAAGTTTTGATATTTGCACTGCCCTTGAGAACAGAAAATTCTCTATTTCCCTGTACTTATTCCTTGTCTGCATACATTTACTGAAATTTCCTTCTTTTGGATCATTAAGACAAAGTAGCTTTTTCAGATGGGAATAGGTGGAAGCATGAACTTGAGAACTAATGCACGCACTTTGCCGTGCAGCCTGCAGTCTGAGAAGTCGCAGAAAGCCATCTTCCTGCCATCATCATGCTATTTCCTGACCTCGAGTGTGGCAAATGAAACATATATTTTTCTGGAAATCCCAGGCCATTGCTGTCATGGTCTGACTAACAGAGTTTTCTTGAGCCCCGTATGTAAATCCCGCTGCTCCTGTTTCCTGCAATTTTAATAAGGCCTGGACCATAATTGTAAATATTTAAAAACTTGATATGTGGCCAGATGGACTCATTATAGACGATCTCTGTTTTTAGATCCATATTTTCCTGTTCAGCATTAGAAATGCCACAGAGGAAGCCACACAGGGTCCAGGATCTGTCTGCATCGAAATGCCAAAGGTAAAACGTTCATTTGTGTCCTCGCCTCTGATTTCCCTAACAGTTCTTCTTATTTAGCCTCGCCTAGACTGAGATGGCAGCCTGATGAAAAAATAATAGATATAAATTGTGCCTCAGTCGTAGGGTGTTTATCTGAAGAAGAGAAAGCAGTTTCCAGGCTGCCTGATAATTGGACATCCAAAAAGTTTGCCCAGCAGAGGAGAGAACTGGACTGCGCCGAGGCTGGAATGTTTATTTTCTTCCTTACACAAGGGCAAGAGGCTGCTAATCTCATTTCCCTAAGCTCCGCTGTTTACTGAGTGTGACACTCGCTTCCTAAACGGTCTATGAATTATCTATGAATTCTCCAGGTTTCAGTGCAATCACTGCTCGTCTTTGACTGTGAAGGAGGAGGAAGGCTGCCGTGGTTCCCAGGAGAAGGGATCGGGCCCTTGAGAGAAACGGAGTCTCCTCTTCCTTCAGCTCTCCCTCCCACGGCCCGTCAGCGCGCATGAGCCGAGCGCGTTTCCCAGCATCCTCTGCCCAGCACGCTCCCGTGAGCCCGAGCATCAGCCCTCCCCAGCGTTCTCGCGGGAGCCAACCGGTGGGCGACGACGTTCTCCGGGTTCCTATGTGTCAGTGTGAGGAGAGTCCTCGCAGCACTGCAAGACAACTGCTGGACGCAGGCGTGGCCTCGCCCCCTGCTCCGAGCTCCGAGAGGCGGGCACTGCATCTTCATTGGCTTTGCCGCCCAACACGATGCCCAGTACCTACCAAGAAGGCGCTCAACGTTGGGGATGTCTGAGAAGACGATGGGCGAGTCTTTGCTCAGAAGGAAGAAGACGTCTATTGTAACTAGGACCTCACCTTTCAATCCGAAAGCGGCCCTGTGCTCTCGCTGGTCCTGAGGAATTTGTCATCATTTTGCCACTCGCTTTGGTATTGGAGGTAACTAAGGGCTTCCCCTTGTTAGTTCATATCTCAGGGGAACACGGTACTTTCTGCAGTGTCTCACTGCTATCTCAAATGCTTTTTTCTTAGACTTCTATGTCACATGTCCATCGGAGGATACCAATGGGTAGCGTATACAATGATACGGAGATGCTGTTACTTAGACGTATGCATGTACACATAAATAATATTGTACGATCCTTCAAGGGTGTAGTTCGAAGGCTGAGTTTTACATCAGAGGCGGCAGTGCAGGCAGCAGAGCAGAGCAGAAGAACTGAACTCCCACAGGCGTCCACACCCTTCCCCGCACTGCGTCCTCTTCTGGGAAGGGGGCCATGAGAGCTGCTGGGTTCCCGTCTCAGGGGCTGCTGTGAGTTTCAAGTGAGACAGGGAACGGGAAAATCCTTGGCTGACTAAGTCAATGCACAGGATGAGAAATGCCAAAGGAGTCATCTTTACGAGGAGATTGGGTTTGACAATGCCATTTAGTGTTTAGGATGTGATCCAGAGTGGCCCGGGCTGCAGGTTTGAATGTGAAGCGGGCATTGCCACTGCCTCCTCCCTTGAGCGCTGAATGTGCTCCCAGCGCTCTGACAATGGAGCCCTCTTCTGAGATTCCTTGGTGGCTGCTCATTGGCTTCCTGTGCCCCTTTCTGTCCTTCCCCTTCCCCTCCCGCCACCATGGGCATGGGCACATCTTCACTCAGTGCTTCCTCTGGTCATCTCTTAGCATTCTGGGGCCACCCTGGATGTCTGAGGGTCTTTATCTTCCCATGCTTTGCTTTTAGAGGGTGGGTGAGTTTCTAGGACTGAGGCTACTGGGAAGGAGACTTCTGCAAGCTGGGACCCGGGCGGCTTTAGTGTACACAGGGGCTTTGTCCTTTTGTGCTCACCATGAGGCTGCCTAGGACACGTCGCATTCTACTACATTAAAAATCAAATCAAGACATTTTTGCCATTCAGAAGAAGGAATCCCATTTTCTAAATTTAATAAGGAAAGTTATAGACTCCAGGGGCTGGGGACAAGGGACTGATACTTTTTATGGTAAGACTTTTACAAAATGGTCTGCCCAATCTCCTTCCCATTTGAAAAACAGCTAACTTCCTAGTTCCTATTACTTATCTTTTATTTTGTTCTTTATTTATATTTTAGGTTCCTCATATAAGATAGATCAGGTATGTTATATATCCACCCCACAAGAAATGGTTACATCATCATTATATAATGCCAATATGTATGAATAAAACATAAAATAAAAATAAAGACATAGTCATAAAAAGAGTCCTTCCCAAATCCCTTCAGTGACTTTACTGATCACTGTATGAAGCTCCCACCCTTACTGGGCCTACATAACCCTAACGCTTTGTGTCGATATCTGGTCACAGCAACCACATGGCTTGTGTTCCTTATAGCATCCATTTTCCCAGCCACCCACTAATCTGATTCATTCTTTTCAACGTATTTCTATTGAGCACACAGTTTGACCTGGACAATGGTGTGGGACACTAGGAACCGAGTAAGGAACAGTATTGTGCCTGTGATACCCCATGAGCACAGAACACATCCTTCTCAGCAGAGTGTGGGGTGCTATCCAAACAGACCACATGCCAGCCCAAAAGCACGCTCAGGTAAAAGCAAAATAACATGTGTATTATCAGATCATATTGTAGTGAAACTAGAAATCAATAGCAAAAGAAACCACAGAAATTACACAAACGCATAAAAACTAAACAATACTCTTTTAAATGATCACAGAAATAATGAATAGTTCATAGAAGAAAATGATAATGCCAGAATAATTTATAGGACATAATTAAAGTTCTAAGAGAGATATTTATAACTGTGAATGCCCACATCTGAAAAACAGAGTGAGCTCAAATAAATAACCTAATGATGTATATGAAGGTCTTAGAAAAACAAGAAAAATCCAAATCCAAAAATAGTACAGGGAAAGAAATTATAAAGATCAGAGCAAAACAACAAAATTAAGACTAAAAAAAATACAAAGAATCAATGAATTGAACTGGTTCTTTGAAAGAATAAACAAAATACACAAACCCCTGCCCAATCTAAGAAAAAAGAAAGAAAGGAAGGAAGGCAGGATAGAAGGAAGGAAGGAAAAAAGAAAGAAAAAGAAAGAAAGAAAGGAAAAAGGCAAAATCATGATGGACTCTGCCAAAATCCAGATCACTAGTAACTACTTTGAGAAACTGTACTCTAATAAAATGGAAAATTCAATTCAGAAGAAATGCATAGACTCCTACATACCTATAAACTATCAAAGCTGAACCAAGAAGTTATAAAAATCCAATATGAGGCAATGAAATCAAAGACATAATAAAAAAAAATCTACCAAATTAGAAAAGCCCAGCCTCAATGGATTCACTGCTAAATTTTATAAGAACTTTAGAGAAAATCTAATGCCAATGAGCCACATACTCTTTAATAAAATTGAAAGGGATACAGTACCCCCAAAATCATTCCTGGAAGCTAGCATTGCCTTTATTCTAAAACTAGACAAGGACCAAATTAAAAAAAAATTGTAAGCCAATCTCTTTAATGAATATAGATACCAAAATCCTCAAAAAGATATTGGCAAACATAATGTTTCAAAAAGATCATATATCATAACCAAGTAGGATTCATCCCAGAGATGCAGGGATAGTTTGAGATACACAAATTGATAAATGTAATACACTACATAAACAGAAGCAAGGACAAAAATAAAACACTTGATAATCTCATTCGATGAAGAATAAAACCTTTGACAAAATCCGACAGCCATTTGTGATAAAAAAAATCCTTAGGACCTCATCTCAGTTTGATAAAACTCATTTATGACAAGTCAACAGCCTACATCATACTAAATGAAGAGAAGATGAACATCTTCCCCAAAAATTCAAGAACAAGACAGAAATGTCTGCTATACCCTTCCCTGTTTAACACAGTTCTTGAAACATTAGAGAAATTATAAAATAAAAAGAAATAAAAGAGATATGAATAGGTAAGGGAGAAGTCAAATTATCACTATTTGTAGATGACATGACCCTCTACATAGAAAATCCAAAATGTTCACCAGAAGACTCTTAGAATTAATTATCAGATTCAGTAGCATAGCACCATAAAAAGTCAACACAAAATGTATCAATAGAGTTCCTGTGCATAATAAGAAACTCACTAGACAAAAATTAGGGAAGCAGTACCTTTTATAATGACATCAAGAAAAATGAAATATTTAGAGTTTAACCTAACCAAGGAAATGAAAGACGTCTGCAAGACAAACTACTGAAAAAGGAGATTGAAGAGGACATTAGAAAATGGAAAAATATTCCTCGTTCCTGGATAGAGGCAGAACCAGTGTAGTCAAAATGAGAATACTTCTAAAATTAATATGTTGATTTAATGCAATCCCAATCAAATAATCAATAGCATTCCCCACAGAACTAAAGAAAATAATCTTAAAATTTATATGGAACCAGAAGACCTAGAGTAACAAAAGGAATACATTAGGGAAATGCATATGAAAACAACTGAAATTCCATTTGACTCCAGAAAGAATGGCCATCAAGAAATCAAATAATAACAAATGCTGGAGAGTCTGCAGGAAAAAAGGAACCTTTCTTTATTGTTGATGGGAATGTAATCTAGTACAACTATGATGAAAATAAGCACATAGATACCTCAAAACACTGAAACTCAAAATTCCATTTGATCACACTATTCCCTTTCTGAGTATCTTCCTGAAAGAGTTAAAGGCAATATATTACAGACACATGCATACACATGTTTGTAGCAGCACAGTTGATAATACATAAATCTTGCAAACAGACTGTGTGTCCATCAACAGATAAATGGATAAAGAAAATGTGGCATTTACACGATGGAGCACTACTCAATCATAAAGAAAGATAAACTTGAGTCATCTGTAGAAAAATGGTTGCTCCTTGAGACCGTAAAGTTGAGTGAAATGAATCGGATACACAAGTTTAAATATCACATAGTTTCTCTGATGTGAGAAACTCAAATACAAATGAAGGGCAAGATAAAAGATATCTAGTAGGAAAAACAAAGGACGTTTCCTAGAGAGGTTCTTGGTTTATTAATGAAAATATTGTGATTTTATTTCTGCATTTTGTGATCTTTGCACTCTTTGACAGCTTTTTAAAAGTGTATAAGCTGTAGACTTTCTAACCATGGTTCTCCCTCCATCCATGATGATATCTTTTTAGATGTTTGTCAAGGAAATAAACCTCTGGATGTGAAGAAAAAAAGAAAGGAAAGAAGGAAGGAAGGAAGGAAGGAAGGAAGGAAGGAAGGAGGGAAGAAAGAAAGAAAGAAAGAAAGATTGTGCCCTTGATGATGAGGACTTTGTGATAGATTAAACAAAGATCACCAAAGATAGTCAGGCCCTGATCCCCAAGTTCTGTGAATGTTACCCCAGATGATGAAATGGACTTTGTACATATGATTAAGCTATGGCTCTTGGGAGAGATTATTGGGGTGATTAAGGCGATCACAAGCACTCTTAGGAGTTGGAAGCAGAAGGAGCTTTGGTGATGGAGTAGGAGAAGGCAATGTGATCCTGGAAGGAGAGGAGGGACTGGAGTGATGTGGCCACAGCCCAGGGGGCTGGGGGACTCCAGAAACCGTAAGCGCATGGATTCTTCTCTGATGGTGCCGGAAGAGAAAGCCCTGCTTTCATCTTGGTGTTATCCCTATGAGCCTGAGGTCAGACCTCTGCCCCACAAGACTGTGTGTGAAGGAACCAGGTTTCACTGCTTTACTCCACTAAGTTGTGGCAACTTGCTACAGCGGCTATAGGTAACTAACGGAGACCTTCCACGTCTGGTTCTAAGTGGGCAGTTTCCATTAAGAATGATCAGTGCTACTTTTAGGGAAGCACAGGATACTAGGGAGATTCAAGCAGGGGAAGTCACCCTGGAGTCGGGGTACCAGCATGGTTCTAGGAGGGAGCGCCATCTCAGCTGCGGCCCAGAGCCAGTCTGACTTGCTAGTGAGACGGGACACGGGCAGGGCAGCCGGCTGCAGGCAGAGGGCGCTGTGAGCAGAGCGCACCTCACCACTTCCGGTCCTTTCCCTTCCCACACCACCGCCCCTTTTTCCTGCCGACTCACCGGCCTATCCCCCCACACCTACCCAGACACCCCGGGTGTTTCCGAATGCACGCCTTGCCGCCTCGCCTCCTTTGTGCACTGGGCAATGCCATCTCCATTTGCAGACTTGCTCCACCGTCCCCCTTAGACGACAGTTACCCCTCGGCCCTGCCATCCTCCTCTGTCTCCTAGGCATAGTTCATCCGTGAGCACAGGCTGAGTGCTTAGTAAGGCCCCGCTGTGGCTGCCCAAAGCTGTGAAGGCTGGAAGTGCTGTGTAGGAGGGGTGGGAGGCTGGCCTCAGGCTGCCGCACTGCGCTGTTCTCTGTCTCCTTCCCCAGCTGAGGAGCCAGAAGACTGGGGAGTTAGAATCTTTGGTGCAGATTTGGAAAGGAACAGGAAGTGCGCAAGCCCTGATGGGAACTTTAGAATGAGCTGGTTCTCTGGGACAGCGGTGGCTTTTTTGTCCTGGATGCTTCTAGTGTGCTTTGAGCTCCTTCAAGAGGGGGCCCAGTGGGAAACACAGAAGTGTCGGTGGTGTCTGACGTTGACGAGTAGGAAGTTGAGTTATGTATTTTCCATTCTTCCCTTCCATCTACAATGAAAGCATATAATTGTGTGATCAGGAAAATTTTTATATCCAATTTTCAGCTAGTTGCTATGATGTCAGACAGGGAAGACCATCTGAAACTCTTAAGTGTTTTGTGTCAGGGGGTGACTGTCAGTCCACAATTAATTATTCATGCTTTCATTAGGAGCAATAATGAGAAACAGTTGAAATGACAGATTCTTAAGATTACTGGGGGACCCTAAAATATTCATGTACTCTCTGGTTAGCAACATTTTTAAGGTAGTGGGGGCACTGGCTTAGAAATCACAGAAGATTTCAGGTTGAATCCCAGCTGTTTCATAGCTTTTCGGTATAACAGAATGCTTATTTTACCTCTTTGAGCGTGAACTTCCTTGTCTGGAGAAGGAGTGCAATGGTACCTGCCTCTCGGGAATGCCTGAGGGTTAGAGAGCGAGGGTGAAGCTCTTAGCACAGTGCCTGATACAAGACCCTGCTCATAGTAGCTGTTCAACAAATAGGACTTCTTAGTGAGAGGAGAGCCATAAGGGACAGGTACTCTTTTGGGGTGGTTTAACTCAATTCTCAGTTGATCAACCTCTTGGTTTTGAATGAGGCTTTTCTGTTCTTGGATAGAGAAATTTTAGTGGGTTTGTAGATGTGGTTTAAAATCTGCAAATAGATGGGGTCTGTTTATAAACTATAGTGGTCACAGGTATTAGATGTGAGGCACTAAATGCACTTTAAATGTATTATATACTCCTTTTCCTTTACATTTTCAAAGGAGTTTCTGTGACTTTGCATGCCAAAAGTGGCTGTGAAGCAGCCTCTGTCCTTGAGGACGTGTGAAAGTATGTTTTATAAAGTTCACCAGGGCACAGAGAAATGACACTTCTCCTAAGTGCACACAAACCAGTCTCGATCTGCTGCACAAGCAACGGCATTCAGCAAAGAAAAATGACATGACAATCTGCTCGTGTTACGTGATGTGGCATCAGTGATTCTGTGACTTCTTTGTCCCTAAATAATTGGTGTAGAAGCAAATGAGATAATGTGTGTGAAAGCATTTTGGAAACTAAAGTTTTTATTGTAATGGATCATTATTATTATAATTACTACTAATATGAAGAACCTAATATAGCATGGACCAATTATCAAGATAAGAGTATTTCTGAAGTTGTGAACATTTCATACTTAGTTTTATACAATTTTTCTTTGTTCTGTAATTGTTCCATGCATTTTAATCTTACCCCTCTACCCAAGTAAATCGTAAGTATGAACATCTACTCACAAAATACAATTCATTATTGCAAAAGCACTTCTGAATGCTTACCATGAGCCAGGAACAGAGCTAATACTGCAGTCAAAGAGGTAACAGGATGATTTTTCTACCCTGGGCAGGTATCTCTGTCTGTCTGTCTGTCTGTCTGTCTGTCTGTCTGTCTGTATCTATCTCCCTCTCTCTCTTTCATAGAGGCAACTATCTATTGATCAAGAGACTGTGGAGTGTTCTGACAAGCTCATGGCCCTCAGAGCTCGAAGGGTGGATGAGAGCTGGGGCTCAAAGGAGGAGGCCGCAGTCAGCAGGTGGGGAAATAAGAGGCGCTGCCTCTGAGTAAACAGCACAAGGATAATCTATGTGTGTGTGTGTGTGTGTACGTGTGTGTGTGTGACAGAAATAGAGACAGAGACTGAGACAGAGCGTGACAACAATACATTTGTGAAACTCTGGTAATTCAGCATAGACGATAGGACCCGTGGAGATGCTATGCTGAAGAAGGGTCAGTTTTCTGGCTGCGTAACAACCCCCTCTAAAATTCAGTAATATTTAGGCTTCCACTGGGTCAGGGATACCTGGGGGAAGTGGGTCTCCTCTCCAGGTGAATATGGTTAGGCTCCATAGTTCCTTAGCATTGCCTTTGTCATTCTCTATTGGTCAGACCAACGTACAGGGATCTCCAGGGTTAGGTACAGGAAAATAAAGTTTACCAGCAATAGAATAAGTGAACAGGAATGGAAGAAATTGATCATACAGTAGGTATGATTTTGGAGGGTCTACTATAGAATTCTAACTGTGCCATACCATAGGAAAGCTTAGCTTCATTCAAAAGCCTGCCATGTAACCACTGAAAGATTTTGTACTGGAGCAAAGAAGTGGCCATATCCTTTCCCAAAGTTGGCTCCTGGAAGCAATTTGGAGAATGGGCAGAAGAAGGTGGAGCTGGCAGCAGAATCCAGTTAAGAGCCAGCACCGTGGTCTCGAGACAGTGTGAATGTAGGCCACAATAAGGGCAGTGAGATGGCGAGAGAGAAGGAATAGAGGTGGGCGTGGCTCCGAAGGAGGTGTCTCCATACTGGGCTTCTCCCTCCTCTGCTGCCTGGTTGCCATGATGTGAGCACCTTTCCTCCACCAGGCCCTGCTACCACACCCTTTCTACCTTGAAGCCAGCCAGCTATGGACTGCACCTCTAAAAACCATGAATCAAACTGAACCTCTCCTCCCTTGGGTCATAGGTGTTTGGTATTTCATCCCAGCAAGAAGAATATGACTAGAACAGTTCTCTGCAAATGCCTGTTACAGAGACTTAATCTTAAATTAATGAAACTTTGACAAGTACCCTCCGCGTTTTACCCCTTGGTGCTCCCTCCTCGCAGCTGGGCTTCGTTCTGAAGCACCTTGAGATAGTTCCAGACGTCAGCAGAAGGCCCGCGCCTCACGTAGGTGGGTGCCGCAGCCTCAGGCTTTGCTGTCAGAGCTCAGCAGTGGTTTCCGAGAAAGCCCGCAGCAGCGTGCAGAGGGTTAATCCCCACCAGTGGGGCTGTGCGCCCCAGGAGACAGCCTAAATCTCAATGCCACATGCTGCCTCAGGATCATCATGCACTAAAGCCCAAGATAAAAAGGCCTGACAAAGATTATTGACGGTTTACCTTTTAATGAGCAGCTTGGATTGATTCTGCTCCCATCTGGGATGGCTTTCTCTGTCCTTCCTCCACCCGAGGGGCCGTGGGGAAAAACAACAACAACAAAAACACAAATCTCTAATTTGAATAATTGTAAGGATCTACTTTCAAGCAAATAAAGTTTCCAGAGAGGGAAATGGCTCACAGATTTAAAAGTATATATTTAGAATTATGATGATGATCATGATTATTATTAAGCACTCCTGGCACACTGGATATTTTCAAAGAGGCTGGTTGCCTCTAATTGGATATTCCTTGCAATTTCCCTCTGGGTAGGTCAGCAGTGTTAACTCTTAATCATCCTGGGCCATTAAATGTGTGCAGCTCTAACCTATGTAGCAGAGACTGTTGAATTGTTAATAGAGTTGTAACAGGAAAGCCAGACAGGAGGGTGCTACTTAGGGACCCGAGGCTGGCAAGCAGCGTAAGCTCCAACACATCTGTTGGGAGAGGGAAACTATGCATCTGTGATGATGAGGATGTGCAGAAGTTCTGGAGAAACTGAACCTGAGTACACCCCGGTACTGCTCTCTGGGCCTCTCTCTTCCCTCTCCGGGGCCCGAGCTCCATCTGGGCCAGTAGATTATTGGCTAAACTTTGCGTAAGGTTTTTGGGTCACTGAGGGTGGATAGGGTGGTACCTATAAACGCTCTGAAGTATAAAGACCCAAAGAGAAAAATGAGTAATTTTGAGATAATCTTCCAGACAAATTTAACATGTTGTAAACCTAAGAAAATAATGGCATTTCATAGTGGCTGTGCCACTCCACCAAGTCTGAGTCTCACACCAAGCCCTGCCACTCAGTCCTGACCACTGGAGCAGTGGAACAGGCAGGTCTGCGGGTACTCATCTCTGGATAGTTATTTTCCGTGATACTAAGCTGGCTCCAATAGTAACTTCAGGCTCTTAATGGAACCCAGATAGGAACTATATTGTGTACTCTGACTCATTGCATATACATGTAACTGAAACAAAGAAAAGCTTTGCAGGGTTCTCAAAACAATAATTATCTTCTGTTACATGCATTGTATTTTGGTATAATTTACAATATACTGTTTTTTTAAAGTAGATCATGGTCTGAGTTGTAATGCAGTTTGGAAAACAGTCAGCTAGAAAGAAAATCATGGAGGTCTCTGGCTTTTTGGTACTTAGGGTCAATAAACACAGGTAGAGCAGCCTGTCCAAAAGGAAAACGGTGCCGAGGCAGGCCGGGTTTCATGAAGGTTTTTGCCCCTACTGGCTTTTTCATGAACTGGTCCCAGTCTAGGCACCAAGCCCTAGCACTGAACTGACATGGGGAGAGGGCACGGAACTCGACTGTGCTCGCGATTTTGGTCAGACTCGATTCCTGTGGTCTTTTTGTGTTTTATTTATTTAAGAGAAAAAAGACACAGAAAAGAAAGACAAAAAGCAAAAGAGACAGACAAACAACAACAGCAAATCCAAAACAGTAACATTGTAGGTTTACAAAACAAGATGATAGGAACTTGACAATGGTTGTAATATTGCGTATTGTTACCTTCAACACGGTTGTTTACATTAACAGATATAGACAGAGAAAATTCGTCTAATCATGAGTATTAACTGCTCTTTCTCAATAACTAATACATTCAGCAGTATGTTCATTTTAGTTATCTTACATATACATATATACAGATTTATGTCTATTTCCTTTTCCCTTCCTTCTTTTCTCCTTTCCCCTATCCCAATTACTTTTGCTCTTTGAGCAATTTCTTACCCTTACACAGTATTTATTGTAGATTTTGGGTCATATATACTGCTTCAGTTTCTTACACTAGGGAGACAATATGGTATTTACACATGTGGGTTTGATTTATCTCACTTATGAGTATGGTCTCAAGTCGTGTCCATTTAGTTATGAAAGTCTTGATGCAATCTTTCTTGATAGCTGAGTAGTACTCCATTGTATAAAAACACCACATCTTTTTAATCCATTCCTTGATCGATGGGTACTTGGGTTGTTTCCAAGATCTGGCTATTACACATTGGGTTGCTATAAACATGGGTGCACAAATATTGTGTGGTATGATGTTTTCAGTTCTTCTGGGAAAATGCCCAGAGGCGAGATAGCTGGGTCAAATAGGATCTCCAATCCTAGCTTCTTGAGGAATCTCCACACTGATTTCCACAGTGGTTGTACCAGTCCACACTCCCACAACAGTGGAGAAGAGTTCCTCTTTCCACACGGCCCCTCCAGCATTTGTTATTGGTTATTTTTTTTATCGTGGCCATTCTTTCTGGGGTGAGATGGAATCTCAGTGTTGTTTTAATTTGTATTTCCCGAATGACCATTGATGTCGAACATTTTTTCAAATATTTGTTTGCCATTTGTATTTCTTCCTCCAAGAAGTGTGCATTCATCTCAGATGCCCATTTTTGGATTGGGTCCTTGAATTTTAGGGGCCTGATTTTTTAAAAATTCTTTATATGTTTTAGATAGAAGTCCATTGTCTGATGGACAATTGGCTAAGGTATTTTCCCAGTTCATAGGTTTTCTTTTCACTCTGTTGATTTCCTTTGACAAGCAAAATCTTTTTAGTAAGACAAGATCCCAGTTGTTGATTCTGTGAAGTGTTTCCTGTGCAATTTGATTTTTGTTCATGAACTCTCTGCCTACTCATATGTCTTCAAGATTTTTACCTACTTTGTCTTCCAGCAAATTTAGTGTCTCTCTTTTAATACTCAGATCTTTGATCCATTTTGACTTTATTTTAGTGCATGGTGATCGACATGGATCTAGTTTTAGTTTATGGCATGTAGAAAGCCAGTTTTTCCAGCAGCATTTGTTAAAGAGGCTGTCTTTCTTCCAATGTACATGTTTGGCCCCTTTGTCAAAGATGAGGTGGCTGAGTGTGTTTGTAGTTGTGGCTGTATCTTCTAATCTATTCCATTGATCTTCATGTCTGTTTTGATTCCAGTACCATGCTGATTTTATCACAGTAGCTTTGTAGTATAGTTTCAAGTCGGGGATTGTGATGCCTCCTGCCTTTCTTGGTTGCTCAGAATTGATTCCTATGGTCTTGATCCTCCCCGGTCGTCTATCGCAGTTTGAGCTCTGGACCTGGTAACAAAGAGCACTGTATTCTTGTCACTGGCCCTTCCCCATCGCAGTCTGCCTTTTCCTCCTGCTGTGTGCTGGGAAGACTCCATCAGCTGAAATCACTTCCCCAGTGCTTGCTGGTTGGTTCCCCAGGCGAGGCGGCAGCAGGGGAGAGAAGGACAGGAACAAGATACCAGAGCCCTGTGGCTTCAGTCCTCCTCACCAGGGGCTGGGCTGGGAGGTGCTCAGCTCATCCTGCTGAGGCCAGAGCCCCGGGAGGCAGCACCCTCCCGCGGTGGTGCAGTGATGGCCCCTGCTGCACTCCTTCCGTGAGGCCGTCTTCCTTTGCCCTTGAGGTTTATGGGGACAGTTCACTACAGTTTACAAGGGGTAATATGGCGCCTTTGCAAATCATACTTTGCTAAAGCCCTGCTGGGTTGCCCATTTGTGCCATCAGTTTCCTACAGGTGTGTGGGGCAGGGAAGTGCATGCAGTGCGCTCAGCAGGCAGCGCCCCCAGGTGGTGGTTCCTCCGTGACCGACCTCAGCAGCAGGCAGCTCCCTATGGTGCCTGCACAGACAAAGCTTGGAAAAGCCAGGCTACGAGGTCTCAATCCTTGATGGAAACTAACTCGACACCTAGGTCCCAGAGAGGCCCCTTGTAACGAAAGGATGCAGAGTGAGGAACAGCCTCCCCATCCTGCCTCTCTGCCGCTCTCAGACTCAAGGCCAAGAAAGATGTCCTCAGAGCTGGAGACTCCTCCCGAAGGGTGGACAGGACCAGCTGTGATTTTCCAATGTCAAACTCCAACCTCCTTTTCTGTCCCAAGATCGGCTTCAGGTGGAACCTCACCTTCCCACTTGTTCCAGGTCCCTTCGAGGAACCAACTCAATCGTGATCTTGGCTAAGAGAGCAGACAGCACCGTGGTTTCCCCCGGGGACCACGCTGCAAGGCCCTGAGCACCGCCCTGTGCAGGAAGGGCACCCTCCTCACTGGGAGGAAGCTGCTTTCTCCTGTGGAGCACAGAGGCTTCTGCACAGGTAAATGGAAAGACACAGCCACGAATGACTTCATCCACATCCTCTTCTGAAAGCACATTCTCGAGAGTGTCTTTCATGACACTGAGGAGTGTTCCACAAGGTTGTTCTGTGATGGGAAAAGCATGAAAACAAAAGAGGAGGCCCCAGGGCTTCCACCCATGTCCCTGCTGGTCTCCAGTGCAACGCATGTCCACGCTCACTAGTCCACACAGCTGTGGCCGACCTGGTCCATCATCTTACACGTGAGGACACCAAGGTCCAGATTAGATGAATGCCTTGCCCACAGTCTCTCAACACAGCCACATCAGAGCAAGAGTAAAAGCAGGTCTTCTTGCTCTCCATGGCTTGTGGTCTAGTGTGACTTTTTTCTTAAAGGTTTACCTAACAGAAAATGGCAGGATATTCAGATACATCAGAGTAGAAGGTGAAGAGAGATGTTGTCTCCTAGGGAGTGGGTGCATAGGGGTTGTCCATTCTGATTGCACACATGGTATTTCTTGATTCTATTTAAAATCATGCACTAGAAGCACCCTATTAACTTTAGGAATACAATTTATTCTCCTTTGGACTTCTAGCACTAATTTTAAGCTTGCTGTGAAATAGGCTTTCAGTACATTCTTACCTATAGATGAATAAGTGAATGGGTAAATGAGCTTTTTAGAAATTTATGATGCCGGCATCTCACAGCTAAGGCAGCCAATGCTTGGTATTTCTGGTAGGCATCAGGAAAAGAGCCAAACAATACAGCTAACAGGTCACTAGATCTGAGGAAGAGGGGTTGGGGTGGGGGTGAAAATTAAATGTAGGTTGCCATTAATGCAAGTAATCATGCGATGGGATGGATTTCTTTCTGGGACTGCCGCTTAAATCCCAATTACATTCTGGTGACAAATGAACTCGCGGAGTAATTCATTTTGACACTCGGAGCGCCCACCTTCTGTGTTACCATTGCGTGGGGAAGGTGTATGACAAATTTCCAGATTTAATTTTAGTGCTTGGGAGCCCAAGTGGCACAATTACCAGATCAAGAGTGATGGTAGAGTATTAACATGAAGAGTTCATGTGAAGCTGGCTTTAACTAAAGATGCTCAAGCTTGCACTCTGGCAAGTGGTGCGGCTCTCCTGCCAGGGCCAAGCACCCGGACCTTGGGAGTTTTTGTTCCCTGACTTCGTCCTTCCCTCAGAGGCCCCTGAGACCTGATGATTGTGCCCCTGTGGATGTCTTGATTTTGCCCTTCCTCATCATTCTCCACATCTTACTGGCAAAAGCAGCGTGCACAGTGTTTAAAGGCATAGACGCGGCTCCATTGCCTGCGGTCCCATTACGCTTCTGCCTCGCTGTCTACACAACCTTGTTCCTGTGTGTGGTGCTTCTGCAGGGTGGGCCCGAGTACTGGACATGATTATACAAATAAAATCGTGGCAGGTAGCAAACAGTAATTCATTGTAGATTGTGTAAGACCATTATCCAAATTTAGCTCTTACCCTCTATTCCACAGCTCTACGCCACTTTTGGGTTAGAGTTAGGGCTAGGATTAGAGTTTTGAAGTCCCTGTGGTTTCTCTTGTAGCCACTCAATTCTGCTATTGTAGCAAAAGCAGCTATAGACAATAAGGAAACGAATGTAACCATGTTCCAATAAAGCATTACTTAGGAACTCTGCAGTTTGAATTTTTGTGTGTCACAAAATATTATTATTATTATTTTTTTTTCGTACCAGGGATCAAACTCAGGACCTTGCACTTGCCAGGCAGGCGCTGTGCCACTGAGCTAAATCCCTGGCCCCCTTTTGGTTTTTTTTAATAATTCAAAACATAAAAATCATTTGTATCTCATGTACTATGCCAAAACACATGGTGAGCTGGATTTGTGTCTGAGTTGTAGTTGGCTATTTCTGATTCTTCTATTGTCTGTTCTATGGCTGATTTAACCATCCTGAAAGACCCCCCAAATCTGGCGTTTTGTCATTGGAAAGCCTTCATAGACTCTCTGTAACCTAAAACACAAACTCGTCAGTGTAGCCTTGACTGTGCTTTGAGCTCATGGCCCTGGCACCTCCCTGTCACGGAGGAGATCCCCGCTTGTCACTCGCAGGCGTTGCCTTCTCAGGGCTTCATGCTGCGTTCCCAAAGACTGGCCCTCTTTTGGAACGTTATGGAATTAATCAATTCCCTGGATAGAAAGAACCAGAGAGGTCTGGAGGCCTCGGGGAGGCGCTGGGTGACAGCAGCCTACTTCCTCAGCACAGAGCAGTGCAGGGCTGGGGACCTCAGGCCATCTCTTGCTCCCTGCTCTGTGACTGCTTCCCTATCATTCACCCATGAGCCAACAGCTTCCCATTCATTAAATCTCATTCCATCCCCGAGAAAATATAGCCCCACGTCTTGGTTAAGTTTCTCACTGCTGAAACAAAATACCAGGCACTCATAGTTAAAAGGGGAAATGTTAAGGTAGCCCACAGATTACGGATTACAGAGGTTTCAGTCTATAGTTGGTTGGCCTCAAGGCAGGGCGGCATGGCAGAGTGAGCAAGAGGCAGCAGAGGGCAAGCAGCAGCAAGTGACAAGTGACAAACAGTGACCATCTTCTGTCCTTCCTTTCTTATCCAGCCTACACCCTTAGGGCAGGTGGCGCTCATATCCAAGGTGGGGCACCCTTAGTCCTATGTGGAACCATGCCAGATCAATCAGCACACCCTTGATTCCAGCGTCACACACTCCAGATCCAGCCACCTCCTGAAAGCCCCACCAGTGACCACATCAGGCTTTGAGGGGACATCTGGACCCAGGTCATAACACCCCACAATGCGGCCAAAGAAACTCCTTCAGAAAGGTTATAACTGGCCCTAGGTCATGTCGCTAGTATGCAGTAGAACCAGGGCTTGCTTCAGGCTCCTGGTGCAGGCAGCCCATTCTCTTAAGTTATACTGTGCTATATTCGTGAATACTTAGTTGTGTGACAGCTGGTGACCTTCTTAGAGGAGCCTCTTCCAGTGACAGAAATCAGCATACCATTATGTGCATAAATGTGTCCGGGCATACGTCACACACCTGAAGTCACACTTGCCCTTTCCGTCAGTCCCAGTGATGGTGGGAGGAACACAAGTCACCTTATTTATGTCTGCAAAGCAGTGCTGTTCCCTGATCCCCACAGACAGTCTTGAGAGTGAGCCCAGACGGGGAGGAAACGCTGCTTTGAATGTGTGCTAATCCACGGCGAAGGACTTAGCACATTAAATCTCTTCCCATCTCCCTGCATCTTCGTCACCAGAGGACGCATTTTAGGCAGCAATGGAGAAGCTGCTAAAGTGAATTAGTTGCCTCGTTTTCCAGTAGAGAGGCGAGACCACGGGAATGTAATGTGCCACGACAGGAAATGGCCCCCCCGCGTAAGGAGACTCATCGCGGCTGAGCCTGCACAGCGTGTGTGGCGGGGGGAGTGTGAGGTGCACGCCCCTCCTCCTCCGTGTCTCGGAGCCCCTGGGAAGGCTCCCTGGGCAGGGCAAGTGAAGGAGATGAGGTGCCCGTGGTGGTGGCCCTGAGCCCTGTCTAAGCAAGCAGCCGGAGGCAGTGGAGAGTTTCCTACAGCCCAGAGTTCAGGTCCTTCTTGCCCAGTCAGGTTTGCCCTTAGCTTGCTGTGTGAGTTTGATTGAATCCCTTAGACTCTCTGCTTTCCGTGCTGGAGGCGGCCATCGCTCCCCTTCAGCCTTCCCTCCTACACAGACGCGGCCATCGCTCCCCTTCAGCCTTCCCTCCTACACAGACGGGAGCCTCTGCAGAGGGGCGGGGAGAAACCCAGTCTTCTGGGCTTGAGTACCAGCTCTGTCACTCGGTGCTACGTGACTTGGGGGCAGCTCTTTAGTGTCTTTCTGCCTTAGTTTCCCAGTCTGCAAAATAGGAAGGCGAACAGTAGCATTTCCCTCACACAGGTTTGCAAGGCTGCATGACTGGATCCGAGTAAAGCTCTTGCCACGTTGCTGGGCTGTGGCGAGCACAGAGATGACAACGCCCATAATCCCCGACAGAGCAGGGGCTGATGTTTGTATAACTTGTCACAGTTTTCATATAAATCTATCAATTTTATATAAAATTGATCCTATGCTAAGCTTCCTGAAAACCCTATGCAATTTTATGTCTATGCTTACTTCCGACTCAGGTGAGAAATCGAAGCGGCAGAGAGGTTAAGTAACCTGCCTGAGGCCACACAGATTATTATTGTATATTACTGACCAGAAAAAAAAAAAAAAGCACCACTCTGATGTGTGTTCTTTTTGCAGTTGGTAAACTGTAACATTCTACATACTTAACCAATTACTTCTGTCCCTGAAGAACCAGGAAGCTCTGACATTCAGTCATATGAGGTTTGTTCATATTTGCTTCTACATTTAGTTAAAAATGCCTTGAGGTTTCCCACTGGAGGTAAGAACAGTGTCCTAAATGGCCAAGACATCCATCTTTTTCAGGCAAGATTAGATTAAATTCTTTGTAAGAAGAATATGAAGAGAGAGAAGGGAAGTATAATTAATCTCCTGACTTGCAAAGTAGAATTATACCGTGGGACAATAGGCTTGTCAAAGCAGACTATTGTCTTCAGAGAGAAATTACCAGGTGCTTTTATTCTGCCCCTTAACCTGTTTGGGGCTGAGCAAAGAGGTCTCAGTTTTGACCCTGTTAAACCATAGAAGTAGCTCCTCCTTGGGAGGAGGATCTAATTCAGGAGAGACAAAAGAAAGTCTTGGATTCCTCAGCTTTTCACTACCATGACCAAATACCTGATGAGAGAAGAGGAAGAGGAAGAAGAAGAAGAAAAAAAGAAGAAGAAGAAGAAGGAGAAGGAGGAGGAGGAGGAGGAGGAGGAGGAGGAGGAGGAGAAGGAGAAGGAGAAGAAGAGGAAGAAGAAGAAGAAGGAGGAGGAGGAGGAGGAGGAGGATGAGGATGAGGAGGATGATTATTTATTGTGGCTCATGGTTTCATGGACTTCAGTCAATGGTATGTTGACTTCATTGCTTTTAGGTCTACGATGAGGCAGAGACATATGGCAGAAGGTTGTGACAGGGGAAAGCTGCTTATCTCACGGCAGCCAGAGGCAGACAGGGAGGAAACAGCCAAAGAGGAAGGATCTAGAAACAATCGTGGTTCCTAGGGTCACACCTCTCTGACCTCTTCGACTAGGTGCCACTCTCTGAGTTTCTGTCACCTCCCAATAATGCCACCAAATCATGATTTCATCAGTCGATCAATCCATGATAAAGTTAGAGCCCTTATAGTTCAATCACCTTTTGAAAGCCCCATCTCTGAACACAAGAAACTTTTGAATGACATTTTAGATCTGAATCATAAGTTTTATTTTTCCCATTCTGAAGGTTGTTTGGAAAGAGGTGAGAAAGAAAGAAGGGGTACAGATGGTTTGTGGTATTGCCATCTCCAAGCCAACTCCAGAGCTGCACTGGATGGCTAGAGAACTCTAGAAAGGGAAAATCTTTTAGGCTATTCCACCCAAAACTGCAGTGTGGTCCAAGGATGTCAGATAGAGAGATGCTGTAGGAAAACCCAGGATTCAGATTCCTTGGCAGAGACCTCTGCAAAATCATAGAGGAGGGTTGGGTAATCAGTGAAGGGTTTGAGAGAGATCCAGGGATCTGTACTCAGTGGAAATGAAAGGGAAGGTGACCAGGCTCAGACCAAGCTGAGGGAGAAACCAGTCAGTGCCTCATGTCTGCCATAGGAGAAGAGAGCAGCAGACTCCCTCAATTTAAGTCCGTGACTCCAGAATCCAACGTGATGGAGGTTGCTGCTTTCTGAAGCTCGGGGCAGCTATGGCCTCTGTGGACACATCTGGATGTGGTATTGAGTCTGGATAAGGGAAAGCAGACACTGCCCAAGAAACGGAACATTGGTACTCTTTAAATCAGAGACAATGAGAACCATCAAGAAGAGTTTAAATTATGGAATTTGAATGAATTTAAACTGAATTGAACATTTAGCTTTGCTTAGAAACTGCCAACATGAGAATTTAGTTTGAGAGGGAGCCCAGATTAGACTTAGAAAAAATAAATAGATTACATTGATCTGTACACATGAATTCTAGACTGAGTTAAATTTATCACAAGTATATTTATATATTGTATATTGCTTTATAGTTCTAAAGGCATTTTTATATTAATGACCTTGATTCTGACAGCATTTCTGTGACTTTGGAAGCACTTGAGTTATTTTTCCCATTATACTGACTAAGTAACTATAAGTCAAGAAGGAAAACTGTATCTCCGGGTTACAGTAAAAATGATAGGAAAGACTGGATTTAACTTTTATCTTCTGAATTTTAAAGTAGCATTTTCTCGACTGTATCATATTGCTGAAACCCAAGGGTATTTTACATAAATCCAAGAAGCATGGTTCATGGATGGTTATATTTTGAAGAATGTAAATAAACTACATGTAAAGGTAAAAGTCATTTAGAAATGTCTGTTCAGTTCTCTGCAGTGCCCTGAGTCCTAAAAGCAAGGAAAATGTAAGAGGCATTTCTAACAACTACACTTATTTGATCCTTAAGCTCGTCCTGTGATCCCTCTTCTTCCCATGATCCATTTCTATGCTCTTTTGTTCAGAAATCCCCTTCCCAAAGCTGTTTCTCCTATTAACTAGAATTGTCCAATCCAACATTTTCCACTGTTTCCAGAATATTAGTTCTCCGGAGTAGAGATAGATTGTACAAGGAAAACAGTTCTAATGGTCAAATAAATATGAACAACACTGGGTTCAATGTATTAAATAGGCATCTTTATCTACAAATTTTTCATATGCTTTGCTATGACAAATGAGGTATAGGACTCCTGTGTTGCATTCTTCACCTCATTTAGTCGCCGGACATTTCCTTCAGTGGTACCCTGTATTATTTGTGTTGTTTAAAGCACATGTTAACACTGCCACCTTAATCAATAACTCTGATGGATGAGCTGGAGTTCAGACTATGACCCAGGTCATTCCATTGACCATTAGGCTTGATTCAGCTGACTGGATGGATGGATGGTTACGTCCTCATGCTACATGCTCCAGCAGAGAGGCAGCCTTCCCATGAGGACCATTGTTAGGTCAAGTGACTATAGTTCCCTAAGATGCTCATTCCTGCTTGAGCAGTTCTTTCCATAACTCAGATATCTATAGTTGCGAGTCATGTGTAGAAGAAAAGAAGTCTGGATGAGAAGTGTGCTATGGAGATTAATTTCACTCATAAAGTAATGAATATTTTTGAATACCTACAAGAAGACAAGCATGTTGTGTGCTAGGGAGACAATGATAAATAAAGCATAGTCACTGTTCTTTAAGTTCTCACAATCTAGGGGGGAAAGTTTGAGCCAGGACACATATAAAGACTAAAATGGTAAACCATTGGGGTGTTCTACAAGGAGCGTATGCTGTGGTGCAATGGAGGCATTGAGCAAGGAGGGCCCAAAGGGGTCCGGAAAGGCTTTGGGAGGGAGGCAGTGCCAAGGCTGGGCTTATGGAATGAATAGTATCTTGCTGGTGAAAATGTAGACTACCCAAGCAGTAAGAAGAGCATGCACCTGAGCAGAGACATCTGAAAGGAAATGTACCATCAGAAAACAAAGAATAGTATGACCTGGGTGAAACACAGAGATTGAAGCACGCAGGAAAGTAAGTCCTGCCGGACAGGCAGGCAATGGCCAGATTGTGAGGGGCCTGTGACCCATGCTATGGAGTTTGGACTTTATTCTATCGCCAATTTGCCTGCTACTTTTTTTTTTTTTTTACATAGTTTTGACTCTCCTTTTTCTCCACCAATGTTAAAAAAGTTAGTTCGTGATTAAAGTAACCAGCAACCCAAATCCCATGTTTTCCCTGGAGATGGGAGCAACCAGGGTTCAGCCAATATAAGGGGATTTATCTTGCACTTGGAGAACAGTCTCAGGATTTTTCTGGGCCAGGCATGGGATCTGTGGTTCAGGGCAGATCCATCACCAAGTGGGAAGAGCAGTGAGGGGCATCAGAGTTCTGGTCTCACACCGAGAACTGTGTCCTGTGCCTGTCAGAGAAACCAAAATGAATCAGGACCTGAAGACAGATGCTAAGCCCCATGGACTGGGCAAAGACCCTGTGAATTCAGAAATCGGGCAGCTGGCCATGCAGCACATTGAGACTTAAAGTCCAAGCTTGGAAGTTACTTCTACATGAGGCTATGCCCCGTTCCTAGCGGCCTAATCTCTTTCAACTATGATCTTATATTGAATCCTCATGATAAATCTAGAAAGTGGATTTGCTATCCTTGTTTCATGGAAAAGGAAGCTGAATCTCTGAGGCCCACTAAAACTTTCCAAATATTTGCCAGGACAGTGGCAGCGAATGTACGGCATGTATGTTGTGTTTTTTCTTTTAAGACAAAAGATGTTAGTGTATGAGTTGTATTTTTTTTTTCTAAACTAAAACCTCAGGATTTAGGTTTAATTGCAGAGTTGGCATTTTGCTATAAAAAGGGGTTTTGAGGTGCAGTTTGGGAATTTGGTCACTAAAAGTTCGGCTGTCACTGCACTAGGAGTTGGGACTGAAAACAAGGTCTAAGCCTAGGGTAGCTCACTCTGCAGTCAGAGTTATCTCAACCACCTCACTACACTGGCTTCCTTGAGCTCTCTTGTCCACCAAAGGACATTGACCTCGAATCCCCTCTGGAGTTCCCCAGTGCCAGCACGGAACGGGACAGGAGCAACCCAGGGCTCACTGTGAGTGCTGGCTTTGCCACTTATGGTCCACTAGTCTCTCCACCCACTTCCGTGTTTACCCTGGTGAAACATCTCCAGGATCAGTGTGTGCTTCCTCTAAGGAGCTCAGTGCACCATTAATCCCCAGCCAGTGGAGGTGCTCTCATTTCTAGCTCCTTTCTTCTAGGCCCTCAAGGTAAGGGGACCAATCTACATAATTATAAGACAACTTCTTCACTGACCCAGAGAATCCAAGGTTTTCCAGAAAGAGCGTGTTGTTCATTTACTTTCTCTACTGACTTGTGGTTGTGCACTCTTTAAAAATCTCAGGGCTCTAATCTAGACATTATGCTTGGCGTATTAAAATTGTTTAATGACTCCATCAGCAAATTCCTACTAAATAGTACTCAGTTCAGATCATGGACCCAAGAGCTCTAGGTAAGAGCCTCCTCTTGGAGCACTGGGCTCCACTCTTACCAAGTGAAGAGTCAGCGTTGTGACCTTTAAAGCCCTGTTCAACAATGTGATTCATGCCCATTTCATAGATATTGAAGAACATGACATTAATAATTAAGTGATTAAATTTCAGAACTGGCATTCTATCCAGTGTGTTAAAGTGTTGTTTTCAAGGAAATCAAATCTTTAAAAATATTTATTGAAAACCTATTATTCTCAAGGAATTGTGCCAGATGCTGTGGGTACATGGCTGTGTGAATCAGGTTTCCATCACTATGTCAAGATACTCAGAGAATCAATCTGAAGGAAGAAAAGTTTATTTTGGCTCACAGTTCCAGAGGTTTCAGTCCATGGTCACAGGAGGCAGAGAGAAAATGAGGAAGGTGCTAAAACCAGATCTCCCCTTCCAGAGCAATTCCCAGTGACTTCCATCCTGTGACTGGGCTGCTCCTGCCATAGTTCCCACTATCTCCCAATTACCACCTTAGCTAGAGCCCAAACTTCCAACACATCAGCTTTTGGAGCATTTAGGATTCAAACCATAATACTAAGTAAAAAGACACCATCTATTCCTGCTATCTAGATGAGTACTCATTTATTTGAAGAGAGAAAACCATCAAACAGAATTTCAACACAGTATGAGAGGAGTCATAGCAAAAGTATGAATGAGATTACAGGTGAGCAGAAGAAGAGCTGCTTCCTCAGCCCAGGGTGTCTCACAGGCTGACAGTGAAGGTGATGCTTCAGTGAGGAGGAAGGACTGATCTCTGAGTAGGGGAAACTGATGAGTGACAAGCTGTTCTTTGGGAGCTTGTAGGAGAAGACACCCTAATTTTATTTTCACTGTTTTTAGAATCTTAAAAAAATCCATCACAAATGGCATCTTAGGATCTGCCAGTTAGAAAGTTATAGAGAGAGCATGTAAAAAGACAAATAGAGAAAAGAGAAGGTTCTTAAAGATACAAGGACAGATGCCTGCAATACTTTCCTCCATTCAACAATAAGTGTGGCTGGAATAAAAATAAATAAGTGTCTGAACAAGGGAAAGTAAGAGGAAAACTCATTGAAAACAAACCTACGCGTTGTCCAAGCTCTCCAAAAACCCTGGTGAGGTTAGAGTGATTGCGGGAGACAAAACCAAATTGATAAGCGAGTGGCAGAATGAGGTGAGAGAGGGAGACAGCAGGAAGGACGGAGATCGATGACCCGCTTCTCAAGCGCACATTCAGTAAGCGCCCAGAGAAGGGCAGGCAGAGCCTCAGAGACTCGCCCAGTGCAATTTCCTGTCAAGGCAAAGTAGATGTTCCTTGGAAAAATTAAGTCTTTGATTCAGTGACTGTTAGCAGAGCGGGTGGGAGATGAATGCTGGAAGGGAGCATAAATCCCCTTGTAGAGGAGAGAGAGGCGCACTGGAGGTGATGAAGGTGGATCCTGACAAGGGGAAGCTGATTAAGAAGTAGGCGCACTCTGAGATTGAGCGCGTGGCTCGGCCTCCGTGATTGATGGGAGTGTCTCTAAGGCACGGTCCGAGCCGGATGATTTCTGAGCATCTCTGGACTCGAAGTGGGGCGGGGGGCAAGGCGAGAGTGGGGAGCCCAGGTTCTGTACATCCAATGAGCTGCTGGCCGTGGATATGCAAGGGGAGGGGAACTGGCGTTGGCTGAAAACAACTCGCATGCTGAGCACGGTGGTGGGTGCTTTACAGAGCCTGTCTCATAGATTTCTCATCATATTTGCAAGGTGGGTGTTATCATAAGTAAACGCAGGGCCGCGGAGGTTAAATAACCTGTCCAAGTTCACATGGTAAGTGGCAGACCCGGAATTTGAACTCCAGACTGTTTGATTATAAAATCTATACCCACACGCGCTTTTCACTTCGTTCCATTGAAGTAGCCGTATCCTCTCACATTTTTGTAATGGATGTGTCAAGCGCAGTAAGTGGTAGGAGCACAAATAATGGCAGCCAGCGAAAATAAGAGTAGAAACAGCGAGGGACTGGGGAGGAGGCTTTACATGTAAACAGGTCATGGTGCCTGTTTCTAAGAGCTGTGTGAGGAACGAGGTGCTGTGTGTCAAGTTCCATCACAGGGCCTGGGGTGCAGTGGGAACTCAGAAGCGTAGACACTATCACCACCTCTCTCTGTAAGTATTCTATGTGTTTGAACTCTGCTAATGGGCTATGAGCTACCTGAGGGTAGGAATTTGCCTAACTAATCTGCATTTCTCACAAAACTGTGCACATAAAAGGCTCCAATTAGTATTTTTTTTAATGAGGTAAGTGTAGCAAATTCAGATCAAGACTAGATGGTGTAAAAATGTTGTACTTCTCCCGACACTTACTGTTATCATTAATAGCCTTGTTTTCATTATCCTTAGCAGTTTATCTACCATGCTTTAAATGCAGTCATGTGTGAGAGTGTACGTGTGCGGTCCCAGGTCATGTGTATACATACCAGCCTGCTTTTGGAGCAAGCCAAGCTCGGCGGCATATAAACTTGATTTTCCCATTGCTGTTGGAACATGCTTACACTGCCTTCTTTCCTTGGACTTTAATGAATCCATAACTTTCTACTTGCTTTGGGTATTAAATGTTCACGCAATGTACAACTGCAGTCTAATTCCAGATTTCATGCATGACCCCCTCTGGTCTGACCAGAACTGTGAGAAGGGCGCTCGGGCAGCTCCTGAGTTACTGCTCCCTGCCTCCAGCACTGACCTCCTCTAATGCCAAGGACTGGAAGGGGCGTGCAGGAGGAGAGGTACACCCAGGCGCCTCACTTCCTCACCGGCTCCTGCGCAGTCCTTTCCTCCCGGCAGGTGGCGGCAGCTCCGCAGCTGGTCCTCTCACTGCGCGTCAGCTCCTCCTGCGAGATCTGTCTCCACAGGTGGGACTGAGAGGCCCCAGAACGATAGAGTCCATCAGCACTGATTGACCTCTGCCACCCCACATGCTGGCAGGCCACAGTAAAGCTGATTATTGCTGGAACCCATTGCCTATCAAGAAACCTCTTAATCAGCATCCAGATGATACAAGCCTACCAGACCTGTGACCCGTAGGCAGAACTTCATCTTTGCTACATCCAACCCCGGTAGTCAGGGCTGTGTTATGGACTGAATGCTTGAAAAGGTCAAATGAAACTCTGACCCTGAAAGTGATGGTGTTTGGAGACGGGGCCTCAGCAGGTGATTAGGTCATGAGGGGAAAGCCTTCAAGATGAGAGGCGTGCTCTCCCAAGGCAAAAGGGAGAGAACTTGTTCCATCTTTCTCCATCTCCTACCACACAGGATATGGTTAGAAGAAAGACATCCAGAAGCCAGGGAGAGGGTCCTTGGTCACAGCAGTCCTCACCCCAGCCTTTTAGGCACCCAGGACCAGTTTCATGGAAAACAACTTCTGCACAGCGGGTGTATACACCAGACGCAGGAGGGTGGTTTGGGGATGAACCTAGATCCCTCGCACGTGTGCTTCACAGCAGGGTTCCGGTTCCTGTGAGAATCTCGAGCCCTGACGAGCTGATGGGAGGCAGGGTGCAGATGTGACGGCAGCAGTGGGGAACAGCTGCGAGCACAGAGGAGCTCTGGTCGCTTGCCTGCTGCTCACCGCGTGCTGTGTGCATGTTCCTGACAGGGCGTGGATGAGCTCTGGTCCATGGCCCCGGTGTTGGGGACCCCCCTGCCCTACAGAACCCGGCTGTGCTGGCACCGTAATCTAGGACTTCCAGCCTCCAGAACATGAGGAACAGGTCTCTGTTGTCTGTCCACTCAGTCACTGGTGATCTCTTAGGGGATCTAGAGCTGACACAGGCTGACTCGGGGCTACTCCCCGTCGCTCCCAACCACCACTCCCCACTTCCTTTCTCTGTCTTCTCCCAGAGCCTGTCTGCTGCCTTGCCACAAGCACCCAGCTTCCGTGAGGGACTTCCTCAGTTGTCCCCTTTGCTTTGGGGACAGATGGTGGCTCGGGAAGGTGAAAGAGAATGCCTCACACCAAGCTCTCCATCCTTCCAGAGCTTCAGGATCTTCAGCCCTCTCCTTCCAGATCTGTGTTTTGTTTGTTCTAAGTGAAGAAGTAGAGATAGTGGCAGCCGTTGGGAAGTGGAGAGGGTGATAAGGCGGTGTGTCCTGCTGGTTTTAGTAAGTCCAGAGGAGGTACTTGATGTCAGTGGCTGATGGAAGCGCTTAGATGTGGATTATTTTTTCTTAGTATTGAGCTCCAGCTGCCAATTTCAAAGCGAAGTAAAGAATCCCAGTCCACCTCTGGCCATGCACACTTCCTACATATACACGTACCCTATGAGGTGGAATTTATCGTTCTTCCTTCACAGTTGGGAAGATCAAGCTCCAAGAATGTAAAGTAAGGTGTCCCCCATGCTATTCCCAGTCGACAGCAGCCCTGTATTCAGATGCAGTCTGCTTAACACCAAGTCCACCGTAGCAAAGAGAGAGGTGCTTAAGCAGTGGGAAATAAGGAGAATAACGAAGAGGTGGGGCGATGCAGACCCTTTCCTGCCTAGCTGGAGAAAAGGGCAAGCAGCAGTCGGGAAGAGAGTTGGGAAACTGGCTCACCATTGGCTCTCACCAGCAGGGCCACTAGACCGCGGCAAGGAGCCATAAGAGAAGGACATTAAATGGGCCTATTTTCCACTATGGCCTTGGAGATTCCTTTTGACTAGCACGTTGCAAGGCAAGTTGTTCCCCTGTCCAGGCTGGGGGCCCTGAAGCCTGTTTGCTGAGGGAAGGCACAAGGTGACTTGCATTCTGGTGGCTCTCCCAGACTGGATGGAGAAAGCTCAAATCACCAGCTTTGGGAGTTGATGTGCCTTTAAGGAAGGGACCAAGACCACTGCCAGAGGGCCTAGTCCAACTTCTGGTTTTGAGCACAGAGCCCCCTTCCCTTCCTGTTAGGACAGTGGTGCTCAAAGTAGGAGCCCAGCCCACAGCCTCTGCATCCCCAGGGGATTTGCTAGAAATGCATTCCTGCCTTCTCCTCTCCATGCCTCAGGCAGAATCAGAAACAGAAAGTGGACCCAGCTATTCCTCTTATCAAGCTATGCAGGTGATTCTTGTTTGTGGCTAGGTCAGGTTTACTTGAGGGTAATATACAAACAGAAAGGAATTCACCCTTATTAGAAAGTTTGATGAGCTGTGATAACTAGGCAGTTACATAACTAGCACAAAAATGAACACACCACCTATTTCCATAGCCTGAAAAGAAGTCAGTTCCTTTGCGCCCCATTTTGGGTAGTGCCCCACCACTGCCTCCCATCCCTAGCAAGCAGGGATTCTGTTTCTCTGCCGCATGAATGGAATCACACTGGAAGCAGCCTTTTTTGTTTGGCTTCTTTCACTTAGCATAATGCTTTTGAGGTTTCCATGTTGCTTCAAGCATCGGTAATTCACTGCTTTTTATTGCTAAGTGGTAGCCAATTGTGTAAATGTACCTCAACTTTTTAACCCATCTACTGGGCGATAAACACTTGTGTTGTTTCCCGTTTGCGGCTATTATGAATAAAGCAGCTATAAATATTCATGGTATTCATGTACAAGTCTTTGTGTGGACATATGTTTTCATTTCCCCTGGGTAAATATCTAGGAGCGAGATTGCTGGATCATCAGGTGAGCATATATTTATCTTTACACAAAACTGCTAACCTGTTTTCCAAAGTGACTGTGACATTCGTTCCTACCTGAGAGTTCACTTAATCCACATTCTCTATCGTCCAGTGTGATTTGTTGCTATTTCATTTAGTCATTCTGAGTGGTGTCTAGTGGCATTTAATGATGGTTTCATTTTTATTTTTGTAATGATCAGTGATGCTGGGCATCTTTTCATGAGCTTCCTTCCATTCAGATCTCTCCTTTAATGGAGTATCTATTTAAATGTTTCCCTATTTTACAAACTATCATTATCGAGTCTTGAAAGGGCTTTATGTGTTCTGGATTCAAGTCCTTTAGTAGATGTGGGCTTGAAAATATTTTTCCTAGTCTGTGTTTCACCCTCATTGTCTTAACAGTTTCTTTTGAAGAGTTGAAATTTTAAATTTTGGTGAAGTTCAGTTTATCGTTCTTTGTTTTTTTCTTTTATGATTCTTGCTCTGTATGTCCTATGTAAGTTTTTTCCTTTGTTTTGTTTTTTGTTTTTTGCCTAATACAAGATTACAAAGAATTTCTTCTATCCCTTTTTAAAAAGTTTTACAATTCCAGATTTTTAGTTTAAGTCATTTTGAATTACTGTAATGGTAAGGAGTTGTCATTCTTTTCTTCCTGTGTGGATATCTAATTGTTCCAGAGCCAGCTGAAAAGTTTCTCCGTGAACTGCTGTTATTAAAAAATCATCTCACCGCTCGGGTGCAGATCTGTGCTGGATGGAGTTTTCTGTCCCGTTGGTGTATTTTTCTATCTCTATGGCAATGGCCTGCTGTCTTCTTTACTCTAATTTTATGGTGAAGCTTTGAAATCAAATATCCTAAGTACCCCAACTTTGTTCTTCTTTTTAAAAATTGTTGGGCTATGTATCTTCTTTAAATTTTCATGTGACCCTTATAATTAACCCATCAGTCTTGTCAGTTAGGACTGCATTGAAACTATAGATCAATTGTGGTATCATTGATATGCTAATAATACTGAGTTTTCTGATCCACTCATACAGTTTATTTTTCCATTTATTTAGCTCTTCTCTAGATTTTCTGATCATTTTTAATGTTAGTTGTACCTAAATTTGCATTATTGTGTTAGATTTATCCTTAAGTACTCTGTTTTGTTTTGTTTTTTTAATACTTTTTAAAAACATTATTTCTGAGGAAAACAGCCACTGGAATGTTGGCCGTGACAGTTTCCAGGGAATCTGGCCTGTCTCCCAACTTGGTGCGGGGGCTTCCTGCCACCAGACAGAGCTGTCTTTCGACTCCTGCACGCCAGCTTTGTGTGGGTTTTAAGAGCCCCAGGCTGCCTGAATTCGAAGTCTCACCCTACCAATCACCTGTGCTGAAGCCCTGACTTCTCCAGGGCTCAGTTTCTTCAGCTGTGAAATGGGCACGATACGAATCCCTTGCCTCACACGGTTGTTTTGAGGAGTCAGCGAGCCGTGTTGGGCAGTGTCACACGCAGAGATAACCCCAAACCTTCAAGCTGTTATTATTTCTCAGTAGCCATGTGACCTCGGGCACAATAATCTCACTGAATATGTATTGCCACATTTCGAAGTCAGGAATGATAATAATAACAAAATCGTATTGAGGATTAAATTAAAATAAATCCTTTAAGAGCAGTGCTGACCGCCTGCATGTGGTGGTCAGCCCCTGCTAACCTTAGTGGCTACCAGGTGTCCACACATTGGCACAGCGTTTGAATTCCTAGAAATAAAATCCCTGCTGAGCACTGATACCAGCCCCTGAAGGGCCGGCTGAGGACTCCGGACGCCGTGGAGCGGCGGGCGCGGTGTCCGGGTGACGCGCGGCCCGGCCCGGGAGCCCCAGCCGCGCCCCAGGCCCCGCTAGTGCTGCTCCTTGGGTGTCCCGGGCCTCCCGCCCCTTCCATGGCCCCTCGGCCTCATTCCCGATGGCGGCGTCCAGCATCAAGCTAAATCAACCTGTGCATCGCCGTGACTTCTCGTCCCCGCCACCGCCCACCGCCGGCACCAGGCGGCCGCGATGCCCCACTGAGCCTCGGGCGGAGCTTCAGAGCGTGGCCTTCCCACCCGGAAAGATCTCATCACACTCAAGGTAAAATCTTTGTCTTCAGCGCTTCGACTTTCAGAAGGCAAAACTTGTCCAACTGCTAAATGTCGGCCAGGAGAGCCCAGGGTGTTCCTGACGCGCGGCTCCGGCGGCGCGCCTGGGTCAGGCCGGCCACGGCACGGGTGACCCCGCACCTCCGAGGGAGCTCGCCGCTCCGAGTGCCTGCTGGAGGGCCAGGCCCGGACACCGCGCACAGCGTGGGGACCGCCGCCCAGGGAGGGCCGGCAGGACGCCGCGGTCAGGACTGCAGCCCCGGTCTGACTTCACACCAAAACCCGCCTGGAAAAGGAGGTGTGAATCACCCTGAGAGCTATTTGACTAGGAGTCGAGTTAACAACCTCACAGTGGCACAAGGCTACCTCATGGAAAACAATTCAATGAACATTGCAGGTATTTTCTTACCCATAAAACAGGTGCATTTATACTTGCTTTGGATTATATAGAATTAGTGAGCTAGTGATACTCAGACTCCTAGAATATTAAAAATATTTTGAAAGTTAGTTACTTGGCTTTCTGAACCTGTTGTTTCTCTAAACCTTGGAGATTCTGTGTTTTCTAAATTTTTACTTTATTTCATTTTTAAATTTTTTAAACTTGTATTAGCACAAGTTTGCAGCACACAAGGATGGCATTCACTGTAGCGAACTGGGACACGTACGCAACGCTCCGCCACTTGCTTCTCCTCCCTTCAACCTCTGTGCTTTGACAACATAAGGAAAATTGGGTCTTGAAAACATTTATATAATAAACCTGCCCTTAGAAAGTAAAGATCCAAATCAGTTTTATTGTCCTCAAGGGACCAAATTATCTATAATTTTTAACATGAGCAATTTGCCCAATTCAATCAGCACCAAATTACCCACTATGCTTTTGGTCTCTCTCTCTCTCTCTCTCTCTGTCTCTCTCTCTCCCTCTCTCTCTCTTTCTCCTGTTTTAACCCTATGCAAAGACTCAGCTTGATGACTGTTCTGTATCGGGAACTGTTGCAAAGCTTTGGGATGGGGTGATTTAGGTGAACTGCTCATTTTCTGTGAGCTCAGTGTCTCCATTTGCAAAATGGGAATGGCAAATAACCCCTCCCCGATCTTTGTAGATTTTTTTGTGAGATTCAAGAGATCAAGTAGATAAAAGCCTAAGCTGAATTCTGGAAATAAAATAGGTGTCTCGCAAAAATAGCTGCTATTCAGTTAGCTGCCCAGCCCTGCAGAGCAGAAGCATCTTCTGAGCACTGGCTCGGCCTCGCTCCCTGCATCGTGATAACATCCGACTCTTCAGGCAGCTTGAAGGGAAGCACCTGAGCAAAACGCCGTTGTTTTCATTACAGCAAAAGGAGGATGGTTATAGGCATATGATGGGAAATTATCCAGCCACAAGAATAATCTGATGCTATGGGGTTATGTTATAAGGAAAATTTAAAATTAATTAGGCAGCAAAAATATATTAACAGTTATTTTCCCAAATACATAAAATATGCCTAGACAAAAATATTGGGAAGAAACAATGTGAAGGTTTAAAGTAGTGGTAGTGGGAATATAATCTTTTTCCTTTCCCTATTTTTCAAAATATGAACCAATTTATCTTTCAAAATACATTATGGGTTTTTAAGAAATTATATTTCTAATTCCATTCTTCAAAATTTCCTACTTTTTCAACACACTGAACATACATTAGACACACTGTAAGATGCAAAACCTCGTCTATCTGAGTGCGCAGTAAGGAAGGAATTTGTATATAGTGTCAATTGTTAAAAGAGTTTTCGAGTATAGTGAATGGTATAGCATACGGGATTGATACAGTAGAATACCCTGTATGATAGAGCTGTACTAGTGAGCAATCAGTTTTATTTTGACAAATCCTTATCACATTTTTCTCATAATCTGTCACAGTTATTTTTCTTGTTTCTTCACTTTTGTGTTCTCCTTAGCCTAACTTCACATTTAACTTAAATGCTGTACTCGCCGAGAGCGGAGCAGCAGACCAGCACATTAAAAATGTGTGAGGAGCATAAGCAGCCGACGATTGGCTCAGAGTGCTGAGGGTGGGCACAGTTTGAGAGATAAAACTCCGAGTGTTCAGAACCCCTGCAACTTGGATACTCCGTGTGGAGCCATGGTCTCCTGCCATGTCCTCCAGAGGTCCTCTAGCTCGTCCGCCCCTCAAACCTAGCATCCATTTAATGAGGTTCCGACTTTTCTTCGTGTGAAGCATCACCCTCCTATTTCAGGATTAGTCACTGATAGACAAGGTGGGGAGGTTAGACTGCAGGCAGGAAAAGGAGAAAGTGCCCCAGCAGTCTCTGGTCTCTTCTGGGGAGCGACAGAGTCCGGGTTCCGTGGGTAAACTGCAGAGGCAGGTGTGGTGAGGAAGCTGTTCTCGGGGAGAAAGCTCACTGACGTAGCATCCATTTCACCCTGCGTTCCTCTACTCCGCGATGGTCACGAAGCAGCCCAAGCTACTGGGCACATTCCTGACTTCCCAGGATTTTAAAATGCGAGAGGTCAGAAAATATCTACAATATATGGCAAGTAGTGTCTACTCAATCAATATTGAGGAAATTCAATTTGAATTTTACCAATACACTTTTAAAATTATAGCATTTGGGAGTTTTCATAAAAGAGACAGGATAATTTTTTTACAAAACAGAAATTAGATATTATCTTGACTCTTAAATTACAAAACAGAAACAAAGCCCTCTGCATTGACCCTTTGCTGTCCCTGCACCCTCAGCTTTGGCCTCTAAGTCTCCTGTGAGTTGGTTCCTGAATCTCTGCAAGTCCAGCTTGTACTCTGAGGTCGGCGTTCACTTTGCTCCAGTCATACTGGCCTTTTTTTTTTTTTTTTGCAGCACCGGGGATTAAACTCACAACCTCGTGCCTGCCCGGGCAGGTGCTTAAGCCACTGAGCCAAACTCCCGGCCCTGGTTTTTTGAGGCAGGGTCGCACTATGTAGCTCAGGCCGGCCTTGCGCTAGCGTTGTAGCCCAAGCCGGCCTCGAACTCACAACGCTCCGTCTACCTCAGCCTCCAGAGTGCTGGGATTAAAGGTGTGCATACTGGCCTTTCAATTTCTACCGTGCTCATTTTCACCTCAGAACTTTTCTGACTACTGATCCCCTGTTTGGAACGCTCTTCTGTTTTCCCTGCGTTCCTGGTTTCATCTCGCTGAGGTCTTGATTGTTACCTCCTCCAAAACGACTTTTCTGATGGTCTTGTTCAAATGTGGTCTCCATGGTTACTCTCTGATAACATAAGTGTTTTGTTTTTCCATATAATTTTTCACTATTTGAGTTATCATCTTCATTTGTTTGTTACTATTTTTAGCTTTGCCATAGTGGGGACAAATTAATACAATTTAAAAGAGGAGAGCTGTATTGGGCTACCCTTTTAAGAGGATTTATTCCATGGTTAGCTGTCTCCAAGGCAAGAACGTCCTGGTGGAAGGGTGTGGCAGAGCAAAGTTGCTTAGCTCATGGTGACCGGAAAACAGAGTAAGGGGATGATGCCAGAGAAGCAGGAGCAAAGGACCATCTATAGTTCCCAAGGTCATGTCTCCATGACACCCCCAGATGCACCCAGAAGTGTTCTTTAGTAAGGTGGTCCCCTAAGTGGCCCCCAAGTCAATCAAATTGGCACTCTATCTTAACTGTCATGGCATATATAGATTTACTAGAAGGCAAACTCAAGGCAGACAGGGGCTTTCTTGGCCTTTGCTATTGATTCTCCATCCCCTGGAGAATATTTGTGGAAAGAGAGCTGGAAAGGAGAGAAAGGAAAGGGGAAGGAATAGGAAAGGAGGGGAGGCAAGGGAAGGAAAGGAAAGAAGGAAAAAAGGAATGTTAGATCAGACAATCTTTATAACTATTCTATGATAGTATCCACAATCCTGATTATACAGATGAGTGAATTTGGTAAGGACAACTTACTTATTTTTGTAATGTCACAGTTACTGACTCTAGCTAGGAATTCTAAATAGACTCTTCCTGAAATCAAGAACAGCTTTTTCCTTTGTCTTAAAACACACTCTGAAACTTCTCCAACTGTATTAGAATAACTGTTACCAGACATACTCTTGCATTGTAAACAACTAGAAAAATGGATGAGCTATGTGAAAAAACTGATGCTAGACACTGGAAAATAGTCATCTCAGGAGGGTGATCTCCAAGAAAAGGAAACAGAGGAGGCAAAAACCCCACTTGTGTTTGCTTTCTGCCTTGCATGCAGTTTCTGGATCGTAGCAGAGAAATGGGAAGTCAAGAAGAATGTGTCAAACTCGAGAGTTGAGGAGGTGGTCAGACTTCAATGGATCTGAGGCATCTGGAAGTATAGGACAGGATTCCAGAAAAGAGGTTGATATGCAAAGATCAAGCTCCAGAAACACGTATACAAGTTCCTTAAGCGTCGCTGAATACCACACTCTTGAGTCCACTGGGCAGAACCCTGCCTCCATCAACCCAGAGCAGCTGAGCAGCTGTGAGCTCTCTGGAGCTCAGGGAAGACTGAGGATCTGAGCAGAAAAGCAGCTCACCGAGGTCCTTCCAAAAGCACCCAGGAATTCATTAGAGGTTCAAGAAGAGACAAGCCTTGGAGATGGGCTGATATACCCCCAAAATAAAGGTTACTCTAGGTCTGCCGCCGCAAAGCTTCCAAAGAGGCCTTGGAGTGATCGAGCTGAGCTGCAAGTAGCTGCCAAAACAAACAGTAACACTATTAGAGGTGATGTCATTGAAAATGATGAAATCTAGAAAGTCGTTAACTAAACATTGGCACTGCCCATCATAAAACAAAAAATAAAACAAATACAACACAAGACTTATGAATACCAGAATGTGATATATAATTAGAACAAATCAAATCAGTGAGTAGCTACAGATCTGAAGATAGCAGAGATGATGGAATTGGGAAACAGGAAGTTTAAAATAGCTATTACAAATATCTGGGTTTGGGTTAAAGGAATCCTTGGGCATGAAGAGGAGAAAAATGAACTGTATAAATATAAGTAAAACATGGTTGAAAAACATGATATCTGAAATATGTAAGAATCTAGTAGAACATGCAGTTGAAAATACAATATTCAAAACATTTAAATCACTGGAAATATTTAGGGACCTTGAGTACATAGCAATGGAAATGATCCAAAATAAAACATAAGAGAAAAAAGTTACAAAGTTTCCCAGTGATGGTGGGCCAGTATTCTATGACTTAACATATGTAATTAAAATCTCAGCAGAGAAAGCAGGAAAGTTATTTTAAAGTATAATGACTGAAAATTATTCTAATGTGACTAAAACCCCAAAGAGGTAAAATACCAAATGAAAATTAAGGAGGATAAACCAAAATACAATCATGCCAATTTACATTACAGTCAAATTTCTGAAAAATCAATGATAAGATGAATATCTTTTTAAAGTCCAAAGAATACAATAAATATAAAGGAGTAAAATAACAACATTTACTGATTTTTGATAAAAAAATCAAATTCAGGACATAATGGAATATCTTTTACATGCTTTAAAAAGATAAAAGAAAAATATCCTTCAGAAATTTAGGCAACATTGAGAATTTTCCAGAAAGATGATGAAACTTGCCCACCAGCAAACCTGTTCTGATCATAAGTAATATTACATGAGGTTTTTCAGACAGAAGGAAAATTTTTTCTAATGAGGACTTGAGTCAATACAAAGTGTTGACAACCACCAAAAATGGTAAATATGTGAATGAATAAGAACTTACAAAATTTTCCATTATAAATAATGAACTATTTAAAGCAAAAAGAACAATATATTATAGAGCTTACAGCATATGTACATGGTCATAATGTTCTTACATGGTATGTGAATGGTTTCATATTATTTGATATTAGACTGCAATAGTTCAGGATGTAAGTTCCAAAGCAAAATAAATTACTAGTAACCAAATATGTAAATAATAGCACTAAAGGCATAGCTAATAAGGCAATAGCACAGATAAAACAGAATGCAGAAAAACATTTAATCCAAATGAAGATGAAAAGGATAAAAATAGAATAAAGAACAGAGAAAAGTAAGTAACACAAGAGTAAACTTTAATCCAAATATATTGATAACCACATCAATTGTAACGAGTATGGACGTGTAGATAAGCAGACAGAAATTATCATACTGAAATAAAATCAGGAAAACATTGCTGAGAGAAATTAAAGGGCTCAAATAAATGGAAAGATTTACTATAATGCTGGATTAGACAGTTCAGTATTTTTGAGGTATCCATCACTCCAAATTGACTGATTGAGCTAATGCAATCCCAACTGAACTCACAACAGGCTTTCCTGCTAAAATCTACAATCCTGTTTTAAAATTTATGCAGAGGTGCAAAGGACCTAGCATAGCTAAAGCAATTTTGGAAGAGAACAAAAATAGAGGATTTATGATCTTATTTCAAGACTTATTATATAAAACTACAATAATTAATATAGAATAGAACTGATGTAAGCATATCATTAAGTGGAACAGAGATTCCAGAAATAAACACACACGTGCAGATACACTCAACTAATTTTCAACGGAGTTCCCAAAACATTCCAGCGGGACAGTGACTGTCTTTTAGCAGAGGTGGTAGAACAGCTGGCAGATGATATGGATGAGAAAGCGCTAACTGCTTACCTCACACCATGCACTAAAATCACTTGACATGCATAATGGATTCAAGTGTAAAGGCTGAAATTATAAAACTTCAAGAAGAAAATGAACCAGCAATACTCATAACTTTGAAGTAGACAAGTACTTCTTGGAAAACATGTCGTGAAACATGAGAAGAAAAATAAATTCACTTTGTTTCACTAAAATTAAACACTTCTGTTTTTGAAAAACTATCACCTTAAATCCTTATTCCACTTCTGGATATTTATCAGAAGGAAATGAGATCATGTATATTCATAATGATTTGCACAGCAATATTCCTAGCAGCTTATTCACAAAAACCAAATCCTGCAAACAACCCACATAGCCATTCAAAAATGTCTTCATCTGTTTGGGGTTTCTATCACAGAACACCTGAAATTGGGTGGTTTATGATGAACAGAAATTTATTTTGGGGGCTGGAAGGTCTGAAAGTGAGATGCTTACATCTGGTGAGGAGGTTCTTACTGTGTCATCCTCTAGTGGGAGGTCGGGGAAGGAGAGAAGAGATGGAAGGGAGAGAGTGTTTGTCCACACAGGTGCAGAGGGCTGATGTATTTATAAGGAGCCACGTCCTGCAGTAATGGTGCCGATCCATTCATTACGCTCAACCCACTCACCTCTTAGAGGTCCTGCCTGTTAACATTGTGGGGTAAGGATTAACATTCCAACACCCACTTTTTGAAGGATACACTTAAACCAGAGTACCAAGCAAGTGAACATGTAAAGACAAATTGTGGAAAATCCATACAAAGCAATTACAGCAATAAAAAGGGACAAAGTATTGATATATGCAGTGATTTGACTGAGTCTAAAATTAGAATGGAGAATACACAAGAAGTCAGAGTCCAAGCATTCCCTACAGTACGTACACACATCGCATTTATACGATTGTGTAGGGCCCAGGAAACTGTTTTGTGATGACAGACCAGATCCTTGGGTGCTGGGCTGGGAGCTGGAGTGGGAAGTCAGGGAAACGCATCCCAAGGGAAGGCGAGGAAGGGATTCTTTATCTTTACTGTGGCGGTGGTCACACAGGTGCATGCACTTGCCAAAACTTAACGAGTTCACTTTAAGTGGGTTCATTTTATACCATGTAAATTATGCATCAACAAAGCTAATTTTTAAATACAGTATAACCATCTGCTATGGCATGAAACTCTCTGGGAAAGCTACTCTTTATCGCATACTTCAACTCGGCTATTATGAAAATGAAATCAAGCAACACCCACTCCCATCTCAAGCTCCACCCTGCCATAAAAAACCCACTGAAACACTTTCTCGATAGGAAATTTTAGGACTTCTGACACGGTGTTAATATTTATATTTATATTTATGCGGTGGTTGCTAATTATTCTATTTCACAGATGTGGGCCAATTACACCATTTTCTGAATTTTGCTGGTCTTGTAGCTTTTGTAAATTACAAACTCCTAATATAAACTTGATTGTGGTGAAGTGCGAAGAGCTGGTAGGCTCCAGTGCTAATTAGGCTGTGAGTTGAGCTCTGGCTCTGCCGCTCGCCAGCTGTGCGATGTTCACTTTCTCATTTAAGAAAACTGGAGTGAGGGTTCTTGCAGGGCCAGGCCAGGGAACCCTGGGCTGCAGGGGCTCACGAACACGTGCCTCAGTGCGTCTCCCCGCTCACATCGCCTGCTCTGCCACTGTAAAAGGAGAGTGTAACCTTTCCCATAGACGGTGAGGATTCGGCGACACCACGAAGGGATAGCTCAGTGGGCGCTGGAGAAAGTGGAGGCCCACTGCCCTAGCACCCACCTGTCCTGCTCTCTCCTCCCATCGGGCACTTGGTTTCAGTCTCCTGAGTGCCGGTGCTTGTTTATTACCACAAATGCCAATGCTTGTTACCAATTTTTTCAGTTGAAAAAAAAAGCTACTCACCTTTCTAAATGAAATCATTCTATTCTTCCCTTTAAAACTGTGTTATTATTGAATGTGTGGTGGATGGTATTCCAACAGTTCCTGGGCTGATTTGGGTTTATCCTTAGCTAAATGGACATGGCACTTCCTATTGGTAACTCTTCGTATTTGAATACTGCTCACCTTCACAGGGCCTTGCTGCGTCTGTCACCCCATCTAATCGCTGTGACAGTCCCGTAAGGTCAGTGAAGTGACTGCCAAGTCTGCAGCTCAGATTAGTGACGCGAGCCCTTCCTGGGTCATACAGGTCCTCCGCCGGAGCTGGAGCCCCGGCCTTTCCCGATCTAGGCGGAGCGCGTCTCGCACTGCGTGTGGGAAGCCACCTTATTAAGGTCTGGTGGGAGCCGGTGTGGCGCCGCAGCGCTGCCGGGGGAGCTCACGCTGGGAGCGGCGGCTGTGCCATCGCAGAGCGGTGACTCCAGTGCGCAGCGACCAAGCAGTAACGGGGCCCGGGCGGGAACAGGGGAGGAGCGCGGTCCGTCGCGAGGGGCGACGCCTCCCCCGGGCCTGGGGGACAGAGGGGCCGCCTGGCGCGCAGAGCGGTGCTGAGGCCGTGTCTCCCCGGAGCCCATCTTCCTGAAACGCCGCACAGCAGGAGCCCCGGGGGGCGGTATTTCGTCTCTGTTCTCGGCCGTGCTGCCCTGTGACCAAAAAGAAAAAATAAATAAATAAATAAATAAATAAATAAACCACCGAGGGAAGAGTCGCAGCGCACACTGCCGGCGCTGTGGCCCCGCACCCGGCCCTCCCGGGCAGCGTGCATGCCTCTCCGGGTGCGGAGAATCAGATCCCCGCCGAAGGTGCTGAAGCTTCCTGTGCGTTTGGTGGCTTTTCCCAGCGGGCAGTGGCTCAGAGAGGCAGAGCCGCTGGGAGGGAGCTCGCTGCTGTGCTGGCCGGGGCGGGCGCAGAGCCCGGGGGTCAGGGCTGCCCAACTTGTGACGGAGGCCGCCCGCGGTGCCCGGCCTCAGGGCAGACGGGGCGGGGGGCCCAGGGAGGCCACGGGCTCCTCTGCAGACACCCGCGGCCCTTTGCCTCTCCGTAAAATACGCATTCAGATGTCAGATACTTCCGTTTACTCATTCTCTTTTTCCACTGAGACATAACATTTGTGCATTTTATGGAGTACATTATGGTAATGTCATACATGTATCACATGTGTAAGAATTGAATCTGAGCAGTAAGCATTTCCAGCTCGTCAAACATTAATCATTTTTATGTGTTGGGAAATTCATACTCTGCTAGTCATTCTGCAATACATCGCAGACTATTTCAACCAGTAGTCAGTCTGCAGTGCTAAGGGAGGACCGGAAGTGACCCCTCCCTTCCGAGTGTCAGCGCCCCTTCCTAACCTTCCTTCCCCACTTTCGATCTCTAGTGACCACTATTTCATTTTGTTCATCCATAAAATCAACTTATTTTCCATAAATCAGTGACGACATGTAATATTTGTCCTTCTGTGTTTCACTTACTTTATTTGGCGTGATGTCCTCCAGTTCTAACCATATTATTGCAACTGGCAGGATTCTGTTGTTTTTCATGACTGAATAGTATTCTGTTGTGTGACTATACTATGTTTACCTTATCTGTTCCTTAATTGGAGGGCATCTGGGTTGGCTTCATGTTTGAACTAGAGTGAATTGTGCTACAATAAACATGGAATACAGCTGAGTGTGGTGGTCCATGCCTGTATCCCAGCACTCTGGGAAGTTCAGGCAAGGGGAAATTTGATCCCAGTCAACTTAGTGAGACCATGTCTCAAAAATTAAACTGTGGCCCAATGAGAAGACCTTGAGTTCAATACAGACAGAGAAGGAGAAAGAGAAAGAGAGGGAGAGAGAGAGAGGGGGAGAGAGAGAGAGGGGGAGAGAGAGAGAGCGTGTGAGTATCTTTTGGGGATGATGCTTTGTCCCTTTTGGATGTATGCCCAGTTGTGGAATCACTGTATCATATGGCAGTTCTATTTTTATTTTTAAAGGAATCTCCATGCTGTTTTCCATGATGGCAGTACTCAATTACATTTCCACTGACTGTGTGAGTTCCTCTTTCTCCATATCTTTGTCATCACTTGTTATTTTTCTGTCTTTCTGATACTCGCCATTCTGAGGTGAGGTATCTCATGGTTTTGATGTGCATTTTCTTTGATTATTAGTGGGATTGAGCATTTTTCGTATACTTGTGACCATTTGTATTTTTCTTTTGAGAAATGCCTAATTCTTTAACTCGTTTTCTAATTGAATTATTATTATTGTTATTATTATTGATATCTAGGTTTTTTAGTTACTTATATAGCCTGGATACCCATCCCTTTTTGGATGAATGATTTACAAATAGCTTTACTCATCCCATAGGCTTGCTCTTAGTCACATCGATCATGTCCTTTGCTGTGTAGAAACTTCTCAAAGCTCATCTCTTAGTAGTTCACGGAACCCTCCCAGGTGCATCACGTCGGGGATTTGAGGGCACAGGAGTGAGTAAGACACAACCCTGTGCAGGAGCCCCTACTGCAGGTGTGGCTCTGGGGGGGTGAGAAGAAGGAGCCCCCATGAAGCACCAGGTCATCCCAAGGACATGGCATAAGGCGTGGGAGAAAGCGTGTCTGGTTGATGGTGTGGCCAAAGAACCATTTGAACAGGGAAGAGAAGCATCTGCTGAAAACCTCCTACATTATTGTGAGGTGATATGTCACACACGCCTGCTCTTCCAAGACCCCTACACAATATCAAATAAAAGCTATATTGCTCACTAATATAGAAGTAGACTATGTAAACTGAGCCTGCTCCAGGGTTTGTAGATAGCACAAGAAACTGCATGAGAGTTGTCCAAACAAATTACTGAACCTGAGAAGGGAGGGGGTCTGAGAACTCCTGACTTGTGTCCAAGTTGGGCAGCAGTGTGGGGAGCTGGGGACCGCATTTCAAGCTGGCATCTGAAGTGAGGGGTGTTCTCATCAGACTGAGCCCCTCAGCCATGGGATCAAACCCTCAGTCCAGGAAGCATCAGCGTTGAATGGGGGGGGTAGAACCCCCAGCTTGTGTGCATGGAGCTAAGGGTTGGGAGGTGTGGAGAAAGTCCCCACACATCGGGGGTCAGAAGCATTGTTAGGAAAAGCCGCCCCCTGGCAGAGATGCTTCGAGAGCGAGGGCCAGTGCGAGAGCGTGCAGAGAGGAGCAGGGGTGCCACGGGCAGAGCCCCTTGCTGGCCGACGCGGAAGCCTTGAGAGCCAAACAACAGAGGGAGGTGCACAGGCCCGGAAACGCAGGCGGGGCTGTAGAGTGAGCAGCAGAAAGGAGGACGAGGAGTCCCGGGAGACCGCGTGCTTCCTCTGAGACGAGAAACCATGGAGAGCCACCAGCGAAGAGAGGAGCGAGGCTTTCTGCCCGATGTTCGTGAAACAGTCACCTTCCCTGCTGGGCAAAAGCTCAACTGCAGAGACCAGGCGGCCCCTGGGAGGGGGTTCACCTGGCGATGATGGCGAGAGGTGGTTGGCCATGTTTTGAAGGTGAAGGTGACCGATCCAGGAGCCATCACCCCGTGGGCTCTGTTTAAGCCATTAGACGCCCGAGACCACCCGTGTCTTGGTAAAGAAAGAAGAACACTCAGGGTTAGTGCTGTGAGGGAGTCAGTGTTCAGAGTCCGGGAAAAGGAGACCAGAAGAGCAGTCCCGGCTGGCAAGGGGAGCACAGGCTTGGCGGGGGCCGGACGCCTGCCGAGTCGCGTGCACTGACAGTCCGGCCCGGCTGGAGCGGAGAGCCGAACCCGGGCTCTGGCCTCACGGAGCCACTGCTGACCTCGGCATGCCCTTCCTTGGGGTGCAGGAGGGTGAAAAAGCCCGGATGGAGCCAGCTTAGGAGGAAGTCGAGTTCCCTGGGGATGTACTTTCACACTAGGCTGCCATCAGAGCAGAAACAGAATCTGCTTTCACACTTTTCAGAGCTCGGAGTCTGGATCTGTATGAAAACCAGAACTCAAAGGCCCAGCTGCTTCAGGATCTCCAGACAAGAAAGAGCAGCCTTTGGACTGGGAGACAGTATTAACGTTGCCAGGGCGGGAAGGTCGCAGGCAGAGAGCTTGCTCCAGGATATAAATGGACCAGCGGGTGGGTTTATTCTGGTCCCCTGCCCCAGGCCACAGCAAATAATCTCCTTGATGTGTCTACCTGGAGATGTCCCCACAAGTCTTCAGCATAACACCTAGCATGCATAAGAGTTGGTGCTATTTGGAAAAACAGTTCTCCCTCTCTTATCAAAATTTCTTTTTCACAGTTCGCGGTCCTTTCCTGTCAGTGCAGCAGCCCCTGAATGTCTGCGAGGTGCAGCGATCACTGGGCTAGGACGCCAGGAGCTAACTTCTGCTCTCCTTACTAACTGCTACGCTGAAATCATTGTATCGTCACGTCCCTGGGAGCCTCAGCGCTAACCCACTTCTAAAATGTATCCTAAATCTCACTCCCTAGTTCTTTTAAAACATAAAGTTTTCCAAGTTTTTGATTTATCTCAGCCTTCCTTTATTTGCACTAGTCACAAACACTCCTTGCAAAAGGAATAAGGTGCATTTTGCAACCATCTGGTCATCTAAATGGAGTCCTCTTCTATGAATAGTGGAGACTGACCTCAACCTTGATGTCTCAAAATCTCAGAGTTCAGGAGTAGAGTGGCAGTGGAGGCCTGGTTCCTGCATCTTTGGAACTGGCCTGGTTCTGTTGCAGAACTGGTACCAATCCAAAAGGAAGATGCGCCACACCAAGCAGTTGGAAGACACACATTTATTGCACCAGTGGGCTGACAGCGATCTTTCTCCAGTGTCAGCCCCAAACTGCAGTTAGGTAGGGTCTATGCAGGACTAGCAAGCAGGAAGTACAGACACGGAGAGCGTGGGTGTCCAGGAGTGAGTCAGGTCCTGGTCACCAGTTACTAAGCAAGCAATTCTTAGAGCAGGCTGGTGGGAACAGATGTGTTTACAAGTGTTCCGGGCAACACAGACAGATCAGCCAGGTGCGTTTGCCTGATGTGGTCATACGGGTTTATGCAGGATGAGTACCTCCTGTGGTCTTGCGGCATCAACCAGGCAGGTGCTTAAGTGTTAAATTTTCCATTAGAGTTCATCCCTGTGACTCCATGCCAACTGCCTCATAAGGGTACTCAGGGCAAGAATCAGTAGATCCTGGTCCCGATGGCAGGCTTTGTGCCCTTGACGAGATCATCAGCCTCTCTGTGTTCTGATCTCAACTGAGAGGGGAATAACATTATCCTGTGTACTGGGCAGCACCCAAGGCTTCCACCACTCCCTCTCTACCCACCTAATGGATAACTACTGTTTATCCTTATGTAGCAAAATACGCTCAGTTCAGATTTTGCTATTATGCGAAAGTAACCCAAGAAGTTTTCATAACTCAAGCCTGTAAGGAAGTAACAAAGAAGTTACGTGGTCAGGAATGAGACCTCCCTAAACCTGTGCACAGCTCTGCACCCTGGACAGTGGATTCTGAAAGCACTGCCTGGCTTCCCTTCTCGGACTCTGCCGGAAGAGCCGCTTCTGTTTCGGTGTGCGCGGCTGTCCCTCGGGTCCTGCGAGGCGTGCCTGGGTCTCAGCTACTGTCACCCGGCTTGTTCCTCCCTTGGGTCCCTCTGCTTTTCAGGAAGACCTGGCCTTGCACAGGCAGAAATTTAGAACTTTTGTTAGGAAACGAGCGCTACTGGCTGGTCATGGTTTCACCGGCCATTTGGCCCCACACTCTAGGGGGCTATCGCAAGTCACTTAGTGAGACTTTGTCTCAAAACAAAAAATAAAAATAGAGGACTTGGAGTGTAGCTCAGTGCATTCAAATCTGCAGTACCACAAGAACAAAAAGAGAGACAAGGAGGAAGGAAGAGAGAGACAGACAGACAGAGAGAGAGAGAGAGAGAGAAATTGGTGTTACCATTGCATTGCTAAAGACTTGACTCCCAACAAGTCAGTCTGCAAACACACTCCCTATACAAGACTCAGCTTGACTCATGCTAAGTGACCTCTATGTCCTCTGTCACACACTTCTGAAAGAAAGACACAGTTCAAATTCCTCTGGGTAGAAGAATTCAATCATTCGGCCCCATCTGGGGCTCCCCTCGATGAAGGGATGTGTGATACTCAGCAAGTAGCACCTTCATTTCTTGTGCCCGTTGTTGTGGGAGGGAGTAGTGGTGAGGAGGACGATGCCCGTGCCCCGTTTCTGTGTTTCTTCCTCTCTACTGAGCATCCCTTTGGGAAGGGACACTTGCCATCCTGGCGTCTGATGCCTGAGTGGGGGCCTGGCCCTCATGGAGCCGTGGTCTTGGCTGCTGGCATGAGTCCCCCGCCAACTTGCATCTTCGCCCAGCGTGTGAATCACGGGCAAAGGGAGCAGTGGGGCGCGGGGCACCGGGGCCCCTGGAAGTCCCAGCCAGGGCCCTGGCTTCTCAGAGGAACGTGGGCTGCAGCGATGTCCTCTCTGAGCACGGCCGTTCCCAGTCCTCGCCCACAGAGCAGCGCTGACCACTGATCCTCACTGAAATGAAGCGAAATGGACAACAGAGGGTGTGGGTTTTTTTTTTAACAAAGTTAAATTTATGTTTTTAATCTAAGTTTATGGTCTTCCTGTGTTTTTTTCATGTCTCACTACACTGAAATAACCTTCTTTCTGAAATTATAGAGAAGATAAATGGAAGATATTTTTCTTAACATTCCTATCAGGGGAAAAACATTGTTACCTTCCGTTGTCTTCCAGTTTAGTGCAGTTGAGTTTAGACATTTTTCTGCCTTGTGTAATCTTTCTAAGGAGCAGTGTTAGAAAAGTGATTTATAATGAGACGGCCCCATGTTGAGAATTTAAAGTTTTAGCCCCTGTTCCAGAGAAACCACCATATGTACATGCACACAGTTTTTTG
>RJWM01007961.1:0-75439 GCA_004363535.1 Dasyprocta punctata | reverse complement strand
CATAAGGAAAATGACTGTATAGGGTTTAAATTCAGTTGTTCCTTTTCTCTGTTTCTTTCAGTGAGGTTGCATGCCTTTCTAATTCAGTTAAATTTCTGATGCGTTCTGCGTTCTATACTGAGATTTCCAAACTCCTTAATGTTGCTTTTTTTTGGCAAATATTTAAGTTTCATTCTTCGTACTGTACAGTTTTAGACATAGTTTTGATAAATGCATTCTTATATCTACCATTTCAGATTATATAGAATAATTTTGTTACCATAAAAATTCAATGTTTCACTCATTCATTCCTTCTCATTTTACCCCAGTTCTTATAATCTACTGATCTGTTTAGCTTCTGTAATTGTATCATTTCAAAAATGCCATATAATTGGAAACACAAAACATGAACTTTTAGTGTTGTTCAAGAAAATGTAGAATCAGTTTGTGCATATGAGATGAAGAAAAAATTTTATTATAATAATAATCTGTTGTATGCTGCACTGCCATGGTGGTAGATCAGATTGCTTGTTTACACAGCCTTGAGGAAGTACAGTTCCATTTGTTTAAGAAGGACCACCACATGCCTCTCTTCCTGCACCACCTAGGTTTGGCAATGCCACCTTCCTCCACAGGAACTAGGAGCATGTCGCCTTAGTGACATAGCCTCAGCACTAGTCATCTCCCTGTTTCTTTAAACTTTTTCTAAAAACTTAGGAGAGCAGCAGGAAGCTGTGTATCATCCTAGGTTCACTAGACCCTTAGGAGAGTGGAAGCTAGAGTCTATCCTTTGCATTCATTTATCTATTGCACAGCCAGCTTCAAGAGTTCTGCTGCCCTCCTGCCTTTGGACAAGGCTTGACACCAGTGATATCATGTCCCCATGTATGTGAGTCTGCACTGTGTTACAGCCATGAGGTATCACCATCGCCTACTGGGAATGTAGTACTCTGTCTTCGCCCTTGTTCTTGCCTGCTGCCACAGAGCCATCCAGCAAGTGTGTTGGTGTAGGGAAATCACCCTAGTCTGCTGGACTGAGAGGAAGCCAGACCCCAGGGAACCATGCAGCAGGTGCTAGTAAACCCTCCTTCCCTTCCCAACCAGCATGTAGCGGCCACAATTAGGAACCTCTGTGGATCATGTAGAATCACCCAACACCCTCCTGCACCCTGAGCCCAGTCCATGGTGTGGTATACTTACACAATTATGTAATCTCTCCCCTACATCCCATGTTGAGGGATCCAGTCAGTGACCCTGTCTTATTAAAGATCTGTGATTAACTGTGGCAGCAGACGCAGTTTGTGCTCACATTGTGACCAGTTACCCTGTCCTCCCACCAGTCAGCTTGCTTAGCCATGCTGTTCAGGACTTGCACTTGGCTCAGTAAGCACCTGCCTGCCCCACTCACCCTCTATGGTCTTTGTCTGCAGACACCTCCGGGATTTGCAGTTTTTATTTTTTAATATAAGTCGGGGTCTTGGTAATTATTGAATCATGAGGATGTTTTTGAACAATTTACCTGTCAATAAAATTGGAAGTTTTTATGTTAAAAAATATAAAGCCTTATCACACTGGCTTAATTTACCAAGTAACACATATTCAAAGAATTTTTATGACTTTTCGTGACTCAGTAGCTCATTACTTATCAGTGAATAGTATTTTATTATATAGTGTACCAAAGTTTATTTATGAATATGTTTTAGCCATCATTGAAACTTTCATTTAAAAAATAAATGGACATCATCTGGCAAGGAGAATGTTCAGCTCTTGAGGCTTAAAGTTTAGCATGTTTTAAATTCTAATGCTTTAAATTCTAAAGTTTAGCATGTTTTGATAATTTTGAGAATGATTTAAAGTTCTCATAAACCAAAATGCTTATAAAGCAATTTAACTGAAATGTTGATATAAGTTTGACTGTGTTTACTAAATTTCAACTATGGTTGATTTTAGAAAAGATGTCTTTGTTGATCCACAGCTAACTGATATGTTTGAATAAAGTGAATAGAACAATTAAAAAATGAGAAGTGTCAGAAACTATTTTTCCTGTTACTTTAATGTCTTAGCTTAAAGCTATGAATCTAATGTCTAGTGAACAAAGAAATAGGAGAGAAAGTGCACTTTAATAAAATATGGTTTTTAAAAATATTTACAAACATAAAAGAAGGCATCAAAGAGGAACAACAAAATTCAGTAGTAATCAAACCCCACACAAGGGGAATACCTGAGTGGGATGGAAGGAGTTTCCAGTAGACATCTAAGTGCTTGGGAAAAGGGCTTAAAAACAGAATATAACTTGGTCAGATCAGGATATTGGCAACCTTCACATGGACTGAGAAAAAGTAGATTTTGTAAATAAGAACCACAGTTCCCTTTTTAAGGAGACATTTCCCCTTGTAATTATTTTGTAGATAGGTACTTTGAAACTATGTTAAAAAGTCCTATTCAATCTGCTCAGCCTCTACTAATATTGCTCGCCTGAACTATTATTGTGATAGTGTCAAATGACAATTTCCTGACTCTACCATACCTTCCACATCTACTACCTGATAGTTTACTGCAAGAAAGACTTCATGGACAGTATTTATCTGCTATTTTAAGTATCAACAGTAGATCTATTTGGTAGCTTACTTAATATATTGAAATGAAAATTTCCAGACATAACTTGAATGATCACATCCTTGGTTAATTTCTCATTGCTGGAACGAAACACTCAACACTCACAAGTTAAAAGAATAAAGATTTATTTTAGTTCACAGTTTGCAAAGGTTTCAGTTCATTGTTGGCTGGCTCCAAGCCAAGGCAGCATGGCAGAGGAAAAATAGTTCATGGCATGCTGGCAGGAAGCAGTGAAGCATTGAGCCTTTCTTTCCCTTTTTATTCCATTCAGTCTCCAAGGAGACCTCCATTATTTAAGTTGAAATCACTATGAGAAATTAAACTATGGAGACAGGTGAATATTATTTAATTTGAAAATACAGCAAAGACATCTAGTCAATACAATGACAAAGTAGAAGCATTGTTTTTATCAAACACAGTAATTTTCTTTTAATTCTAACTTCATTTCTTTTGTTATTCTAATACAAATAGCTGAAAATACAAGTTCTTCCTGTTTGAGCATGCCTTTATATCATGCATAACATAGTCTTATTAGCTTTAATATACCATACCATAATACAGATTACATACCAAACTATGTATTTATGTTAAAGTGTTATTAAAATATTTTTAAAGCCTCTTAAATTTTATAAAAGAGTTGTAAGAATAATGCAAAACATTCTGCTGTTTCACCTAAAGACTTCATTTAAGATATTGTCCTGTTTTATTATTTTACCTTTCCTACTTAGGGTCTCCAATTAAGCTAAAATACTAATGTATTTATATGTATATTAATGCATATATTAATAAAATATTTCTAACTAATTGAAATTGGCCACTATTTAGGTTTAAGTAGAGGTCCAGATTCATTTTTCCTCCATGGATATTCGATGGACAAAACTTTCCCCTCACTTCATTGCAATGTTTTATTGTAAGGCCCTACCTGTATGTCTGTGAATACATCTATGAACTTGCTGTTCTATTCCATTAGTTCATATCTAGTCTTAGAAACATAATCACAAGTTTGCCTCCACTATTTACAGTTTGATGAGTCTTTGTGATTGGATGTATACTCTGAGTCATTAATTTATATTTTAAATAACTTAACATGACATTTCCTTTATGTGGATAGGCATGCCTTGAGTTAGCAAATATAATTTTTTGTAATTTTTGTAACATCATATATTAATGGGTTTTGTACACTCATTTTGTTCTAGTTGACTGTATTTTTTATTAAAATATGCACTGTATAAAAATTGGAAATGGAAAACCCTGGCATGGGTAGAGATTAATAGAAGAGCTAATGAAATATAAGAGAATTTCTTCAGACCTTGATATGAGCAAAATTTTTTAAACATCATACAAAAAATACTAGCCATGAAAAAGAGATCAATTATATCAAACATAATAAATTAAGAACTTTTAATCAAAAGGCACTAAGTATCGAATGACAAATCACAAAATAATTTCAAGACATATTTAACAAAGGATTCCTTTCTAAACTATACAAAGACCATCTATAAATCAATTTTTGAAATTACAGAAAATAGAGAAATGGGCAAAAGACCTGAAAGGGCACTCAAGAAGAGAGTTTATCAAAATGACTGCTAAACCAATGAACAGGTACTCAAAATTATTAGTTGTCAGAGAAATTCTAATTAAATCATAATGGCATTTACATGCTTAACAAAATTGCTAAAACCAAAAAGATTAACAATATCAAGCATTGACAAGACTAGTAAACAAAACCTTCTAATACTGCTGAAGATTACATGAATATGCTCAATTTATAAAAGTCCTTTGAACTGTGTGCTTAACTTTTGTAAATTAGAGTATATATTATATATATATTTCCTATAAATTATACTTAATTATAAATGTTTGTAATAATTACCCATTAAGGAACATTATATTTTTATAATATACTTTTCATTCAAAAGTATCATTTTTTTTCATTTGTTTTAAACATGTATCATCTTCACTGCTTTTTTCCCTTGCCTACAAGGGTCCTATATATCACTCATGACATTCATTTTACATAGGATATTTGTGTGAATGGAGCACTATCATCCCACCACAAGATGTGTTGTGGGGATCCAGTATGCAATTTCAATTCATCAAATTGCCCTTCTTCTCACTTATTCAATTCTGCACAAACAGTACAATAATTGCCATGTAAATTTCTCATTTGAGATAATGAACAAATTTTAATGTGGTCTAAAAGCTAATAAAGCACTTATTCCAGAAAATTTCAATGCAACTCTAATGTAATTGTATAAATTTCAAAATATATTTAAAGTAATTTGGTTGCTAGTAAACTTGACAAATGGCACCATAAATATCCAGAAATGACTATGGGAGAGCTAATAAATTTTATACAGCATAAAATCTCAAAAATATAAAAAAAAATCCCTTTCACAGACTCCCTTATGTAAATGTAGAAATACTCAAATGGCAGAGCACTATTTTTGTCCAGCTCTAGTACACACTGAAGATAGAAAAATAAGGAAAGAAAACTGAAGACACTGAAGTTGTGGAGTTTACAGATACATGAATATGAAATAAATTCTCTTGTCCTGGAAATGGAATTGTGAAGAGATAAAATGTACAATTTAAATAAGTAGCAAATGCACTAGATGATTGAAACAAAAATTTAAATGCCCAAAACACACAGTATTAATATAAAAATTATTAGAATGATATAGACAAATATGAAAACTTTTTGAACTTAATTATGCATGGAACACTTTTATTCAGCAATATTCCTTCAATTTTATGAAAAAGATCAACATAAAAATGTTATATATATTTCAATAGTACTCAACTGTCTTGAAACTCATCAAATTTGGTATTTAACGTATTTTAATTCAAAAATTTTGTCCAGGTAGGTCAGGCACAAGCTTGAACTTGAACTTGTAGATATGAATTGCCTCATGACTTGCTTTCATGTTTTCACTTTCCAGTCAAAACAATTTGCTTGGTACTTGTCACTTTTGGTTTTCATTGTGTCTGCCAGAACCAATTAACAATGAACACCAAAGGATCACTGTAACTTCATACCCAGAGGTAAAGTTATATATTCTCTGCAACATTGTAATATACTGATTCAAGAAATAAATGATGTCTCTGGGAGGTCTCCCAGGACAGGGATTTTACTACTTTTATGAAATGTTGGTCTTTCTTAGAAATACAAATATAGAGAAAAATACATATCCTCTCTTACCAAAAACTAGATGCCTTTTTAAAAAATCATGTAAAGCTTCACTAAGATTTGAATTTTTCAAAAGGTATAATGTCAAAGACTCCAAAGATTACCTGTAACATTTGAGGTAACAAGCCTCCTTTCTTTTGACTTTGTAAGATGAGGTAAGAACCTTACTGTATGGAATCAAATAGAAGGAAATATCCCGAAGCAGCTAGTTCTCCTGAAAATGCTTCAAATACTATTAAGTGATTTACAGAGTAACTGTATTAATCCCATAAACTGATTTCAGATTATCTTTTTGGAAGGTGAACAGGCCAGATTTATATCCTAGTTGAAAGCTTGAAGCTTGGAATCCATTTGAACGGTCTGTTCTTGCATTCCTTTTGAATACAAGAGCAGATTGTACACAGCTTAGTAAAAAAATCTAGAAACATTGCCTTGAGTCAGTATCACCTCCATTTGCTCCACTCTTCTCACAGAAACCACCCTCCAGAGGCACACAGAGCTCTGGAGATGAAGTTCCTCTGTGATAGGGCCTAAACACTGGAGACATGGTCTTCCAGGATAATTAAAGTTTGTGCTTCATGTGAGGATCATTTCCTCTTCTTTGATATATACCATTAATCTAGCAGCTGCCAAATTTAAAAATTCAAATCTTCCATACTTTTTGAAGTGCTATAAAATGAATGTATTCAATATGTGGAAAACAATAAAGAGGGGAGTTCTGTGATCTGCATGTTGCGTACTTTCGTACCCACACATTCAAAAATACCAATTTGTACCTTTTGTTCTTCTATTTTCTTGAGTTGGAGAATTCCTTGGTTTTTAAGAATCTACTAAGGAAATGAAGACATATTTCTTGAATATCAAGCTTAATGTTTTGTGTCAGCCGATTTCTGACCATAACAAAACTCCAAAGAATTATAGATGCATGTCTTAGATCAAGAACAAGGGAACATAATTTGCTGTCTATGTAAATTGGACAATAACATTCCCGATTTTTTCTGTTTAACATTAAACCAAAGTCCTGTTAACTCTGATTCCAACAGAAAGTTGATCTTTACCTTTAGCACACTGAGCTAAAGGTAAAGAAATAACTTTCAAAATTCGATCTTTCAACATTGTACCTTCATTTTTTCTAATCCTAATTATTGCTTCATAAGAACAATTAGAAGCAGTTTTTTATTACTGCTTAATAGGACATCATTATCTATGAAAATTTTAGGCTTTTTTCATCTTATATATGTGGGAACCTCTAATATACAAAGTCAATATTCTCAGGAATAAGGACGATAAGTGGCAGAATTCTCTTCAACATAAAATAGAGTGAAGTAATTTCAAGACTGTAATAAATTTACACATTCAGCTAAGTTTTTAAACGTGAGTAGGCGCATATATTACACTCCTGAGTTTACACTGTGTTTTCACAATTAATGAATATTTAAGGAAAAAATCCTTTCATGAATTTCGGGATGACCACACTCAACTCCTGTTTAAGAAATCATTTCTCCATTTTGTTTAAATGAACACTTATCATACTGAGAGTGCCTTTCTAAACAAATGTTATCTGATTGGGTGATACTGTCTTCTTTCTTGTATAGTTGTGGTTAGAATATCAACAGAAGAAAAACTGCTTTGATTATTCTACAATACTATGAAGAAAATTATAAAAACATATTTCTTCCTTAATTTTTGTAGCTAATTCATTAATAAGAATATTTAAAAGATGAAGATAATTCCAATCTGTTATTTTAGCTATTGGATCTTCATTTCTAATTTTTCAAACATAACTATTAAGAACCAAAATATATATTAACCATAATCATTTGAAGAAATAGTTTAAACCTATGCTCTTTTCTTTCTATACTCAATATTTGGGTATTTTGAATTAAAGAATGAAGAAAAATCACTTAGTATATGCTAAAGTTATTATTTAAATAAAACACCAATTCTACATATTAGCATCTATGCCTTATGCATGTACTATGCAAAATTATTTTAACAGAGTGTTGTATGGTAAACTAAAAGGAACTAAAAGGGGAGATAAGGCAGGTCGCCAAGGACAGGAGCATGGCAAGGAGACCTGGGGCTTTGATCTCAGAAACAAAAGACAACAGAGGCATTCAGAGGACAGTTGTATGGGATTATTTTCAAGACCATGATTAATTAATTTAAGACACTCTAATATGTCTCTACTTATTTAAATGTTGTAAATTTAACATTGGAGCCCTTTCATTTTAAAAAATCCATTTTCATATTTATGGTGAGTAAATACCCAAATTAAATAATCTTCTGTGATTACATTTTGATGCAAGGTAATTGTTTCCTACATTACAGATTTGGATTTTAAATTAAATAACTAAAATAACTAAAAATTTAAAATGTATTGACACTATCTTGTTCTTTAAGGGTTCTTGAACTTGACTTAATCACCTTCACTAAACCAATCCAGAAGAAAATAAGACCCTGTGCTAATAATTTTGGGCACACCTATTTTATGTTCTATGTTCACAGAATATATATGCAATCTTTTTTAAAGACTGTCCCAACCACTGTCTCCACTCTTGCTCTCTCATCATGGATTTTTAAATTACTTGTTCTATAGTTCTCCTAAGTCTCTACCATTCACCGAGTCATATCAGAGTGCTGCAAAGAATGTGGCAATTGTAGCACAAGCTTGACTCAGTCACTTGTGGCCTCTGACTTCACTGTCCTCTATTAAATTACCTGGTTTCAGCCAAAGCCTAAAACTAGCTACTACCAAGAGCATCTGCGGTCAACCCTAGCCCTTCCAAGCTATTTGTTTACAAGTATGTTGAGACTCCGAGACTGTCATTAAAAATCTTCCTTTCTTTGTAACACTGTTTACACCTTCATAAATACACTTTCATATGCAAATTGGTGATACTATTGTCTAATAGCTGCAAAGTTTAATCACTGAATCTAATCTCTAAAGATTGATGAGAAGGTGTTTCAGTATTTAGTTCTTTCACTAAAAAGTAGCCGTTTTAATTCAAGGGATCCTCTGATACTCCTTACAATTCTTCAATTGCTAGTGCATTTCCCTTTTTTTTTTTTTTTTTTTGCTAAAGTCTATTTTAAAGTAATTGTATTTTTTATAGGTTCCAGATTCAAATCCAATTCATCATTAACAGTATATTATTTCTGGCAGTAGATTAACAGAACCAGCCCATACTCAGGAGAATGCAGAGATATCTGGAACTCAAAGTCTACTCATGTTATCAATGTTAATTTGTTTTTAAGGCTGATAGGCATGAAACCTGTTTTCCTAAAGTACAGGATATTGAGATAATGGCCACCAAGTTAATATGCTTACTAGAGATGTTTTTCAGACCCATCCTTGCTATTGGTAGCTATCATTTGAAAACTCTGTTTAATAATTCACTTGGATCATCAAATACATGTTTGAAGGCATTTTAAATATCTGTACCATCCATATTGGAGCAAAGATGTCTTATCTAAAATGTTTTTTAGTTGATGTTCATTCAAGTCTTGGTCATAAGATTAACAGAAATGCAAATAATGGGTTGGAAGTATATATATATATATATATATATATAATCCTTTTAACTTCATTTTTACACTTCTACTATTCTACCAAATGTTCTTACATTGAATTTCTGACAAGCAAGATAGTCAACAGGTTTTTATTTATCTTCCACATACAATGCCTTCCTATAAATATACAGGGATGGTAAAATTGAGACATTACACTGTTGTTAATGGCTTTACAATATAGTAGGCAAAAATTGTATGTGTATACAAGTATGCCGGAGAAATAATTAAAGCTAGTACCTTAAATATGGTACATAGCACTGTGATAGTTCCAAAAATAAACTGGGCTCTGAATAGAAGAAAAGGGAACCTATCACACAAATGTGAAGTTTGGGTTGAGTCATGAAGGACTATAGTTAACAATATAATGAGCAGAAAAATTATTAGACAAGAGAATAGCAAAAGAGAGAGAGAGAGAGAGAGAGAGAGTGAAAGAGAGTGTTAAAGAAGCAAAGAGCACATTTGGGAAAGTACACTTGACAACAGCATAGGAAATGTTTATCCAAAGAAAAGACAGATCAGATCTAATAAGGAAAGTTAGATGACTTACTAAGGAGAAATTACTCTGTAGCCTTTAGGAAATCACTAAAATTTTCCGATAAATGATATTATTTATTGAAAGTATTATTTATTTATGATCCTTTTGTCAGGATTGATATAGTCCATGAATTTAAGAATTCTACTATGTAAGAGGAGAGGAAAAAATAGAATGTGAGATGATGTGATTCATCATAGATGTTGGCAGAAATGGTATTTAGTAAAATTAATCTGGAAACAACTGAAGAATGATGGGGAGAGAGACAGAAGGCAGAGAGGCTACAGCAATGTGGAGCAATCTGGTGCCCGAGAGAGGCATCTGAACTTTGGAACTCAGTAACTTTAGGTTTAAATTTCAGAACAATCACTTACTAACTGTGTAACCTTGAGCGACTTACTTGTCCTTTCTTGGGTTGATTTTCAACAAATGAACAATAAGTTAATATTGCCTATCTCCTAAGGAGATATAAGCATTAAATACAATAATGCATAAAAAGCACCTGGAACCAACTAAGCAGTAAGTAGCAGTAATTATTACAACATCCCAGTAAGAAGTGAGGAAAGTTGCAGTAGCATCTTGGCAAGGAGGATATAAATGGGAAAATGGAGGGAAGGTACACTGTGACAGCACACTGTAGTGGTGGATTGCAAGCTAAGTTGAGCCTATTTCAAACAGCACATGTTTCTATGTCTCATCCAAATAAATTCTAATTCAGAGAGGACAGATTGAGGCAATTCAAATGACTTTTTGAATTTACGATTCTGCTTTTAGGAAACATTGTCCTACCACTCTTGGCTACTGGCTACATGTACGGGAAAGCAAAATGGAAGAATTCAGAGACACTCAGGAAAGGGGGCTGTTAACTAAAAAATAGTGAACCTCAACAAGCTAATGACCTACAGTTTAGCAGTTACTCTTGAATATAGGTTTCTATGAGCATATGCCTAACAAAATCCATAGCCTTCATCAGACAAAGAGATTTTATTCCCAAGGTTTAGTTTTGTGATTTAGAGATTTTAAGTGTCAGGGATAGTGGCTAGCAATAGAAATGGAAAAGTCATATTCAGTCTGAGATACATCTTGCAGGTCATAGAATTATGTGGCCAGGAAGTTGGTATATAGCCTGTTCCTAAGGTAAATTTAGGAACAATCTAAAGGATGAGGAGGAATGCCATAGACCTGGGAGTGGGAGACTCAAAAGGAAAAGTGAAAGGAGAAAACAAAAGGAGAGTAGACCTGAGAGTTTAGATAATAGCTATATATACTAGATAAATAACAAGTGGCCAGTGACACAAATACAAATACTCTTAATTCTATGTAAAAATCTAAAAGAGTTGAACTCATAAAAGTAGAAAATAGAATAATGGTTACTAGGAGCTGAGGGGACATTGGTCAAAGGACACAAAATTTCAGTTTGATACCAGAAATAAGTTTGAGAAATCTATTGCACAACACAGTGACTATAGTTGACAATATATTACATTTTGAAAATCTTTAAGAAGGTAAATTTTAAGTGTTCTCACCACAAAATATTGTGCAATAATGCTTATGTTCAATAGAGCCATTCTACAATGTATGCATACTTCAAAGTATCATGCTGTACATCTTAACATATACAAATTTTATTGGTCAACCAAAAATGAAAATGAATGAGTGGCTAGTGAAGGAGATAAAGGAAAAGAAACCTGAGAAGAGAAAGGAGACTGCAAGGAAGGTGAGTTAAAAGAGGTGACAATTTCCAAAAGAGAGCATTTAATAGTATTAAACAGTCCCGAACAGCCCGGGATTGACAGCTGAAAGAATGTTACCATAACTATAGCCAAAGCACAATTTCCAGAGAAGACATTCAGGTGAGCTTGCAGAGGGGCAATGATTGAATGATTGAGCATTAATTGATATGCTTGTTCTAAGAATAACATTTTCTCTGAAGAAAATAGAATTTCAATTAAAGACCTTATTCCACTGAAAGTCTACTTAAATAGCTTACTCCAGTAGTGAAAGAACCCCACTTTGGGGGAAAGTGAGACTACTGAGGTACAGCAGTAGGCTTAGCACCCAGAATCTCCATTTCCAAATGAGCATGATGCCCAGTAGCCATAGAGGCTGATTCAAAAGCCAATTACTTCTGTGTGCCTCTGTCCCCTACTTTGTCTGATTTGTGGTGGAGGCTAAACACAGAGGGAAAACGTCAAATAAAACATTCACTGTCTCCATAAAATACCTTCACATTATAGGAGAATAATCCTGCTTCTTTGAACTAGCTAAAAACTGACCTTCCCTTGCTCAAAACTGCCTGTAAGAGTCCCAGGACAGGTTGTTCTGACATTCTTTTAACATCATCTCATCTTCACAGCCAAAACTAATCACAAGAATATTACCCGTTGACAGGTGCATTTATTCTGTCAATTAAATCAGATGGTTAAATCGAAATGTGCCCCAAATCTCTCTTGTTTGCATTATCCATATTGGCGTTTCTTGGCCGTGGTTCATTGCTGGCTGGAAGTCGTCCAGCCCCCACAGAGTCACTTTGCAATATTGTGCCAGCAAGTTTCCATGCTCTGCAGCAGTCACTCCAGCGAGGCCAGAACAGCACTCCAGGACTGACCTGGAATGTTATATTGCTTCACTAAGATTTATTAAAAAATGGAAGGAGGGAGACTTAGATCAATGTTTTTGGAATGGGAGAGGATATATCACCTCAAGGCTAAGCACAGGTGACACGTGGGCAATGAAGTAAAGATGCTGAAGACAGGCAGTGAAAAAGGCACAACGAAGGAAAAAAAACAATCATGCGCCTCAAACTTTCAGACCCTTCTCAAAAGCTCTCCTCCATCAGTGCAACCAAAGAAAAGCAGTCTCCTAAAAATGAACTCCTGTTTTAAGGCCATTTCTCCAAGGCGATATGCAAATATACCCATAAGGTGCATAAAACTGAATTTCCATTAAGCCACATGCTGGGTTCAGCTACAAGCAAAATCTCAAAACAAGGATGAGTTGACACAACATTTTGACCACAATAGCTGTTCACAATAAGGCATATTAAGGACAGGTCTAGGATTCTAGTCCCTGATGTACAGGTAAAGTGCCAGCATATTCTAGCTCTCAATGAAACATTCTTTCCTTTTTGCAGCCAGTGACACCACGTAAGCATAGCTATAAAATGTCTTGTTTTGTGAGCTATGTTTAGAAAGCAAATAGTTTGCATTGAAGAGTATGAATAGAAAACACAAAAAAGAAATGGAAAAGTAATGAGTGGAAAGAAAGTCTAGGGCATGAACAATAGTTGACATGTTACTCTATAATGGTAGTCATTAAAGAATGTCATGTCCCCTAAAGAAGGTATGGCTGAACATAACTGTAAACTTCATTCTGTGTATCATCTACTTGGAAAGAGCTAATGGACTCTGAAATATTTCAAGTTTTCAAATATATATATATATATATATATATATATATATATATATATTGCTTTTTAAAAATTCAGCACTGTATTATCTCATCTAAATATCAGGAAGTCCTCAATATCTATAAACTATATTTAGTTATCTTTTTCAGTGGATAATAAATACCCAAGAAACTAGATGATTTTCCACAATACTTTGATAAAAACAGAACTACTGACTTCTTTCTTGTTTTTTATCTTTAAAGCATGGGATTATGTTTCAGCCACTTAACACTCTCTAATAGTTTAGTCCTCCTATGCCACTTAGAATTTAGATCTATGGTTTATCTTTGAGGACAGTTATGGTCAGTCCTACACATAATACCTATTTTAACCAATTTATTAAATAGGTATTCTATACACTTGAAGGAAGTTCTTTCAGACTATTTTGAAAATCTTTATTTGAATCCCTCTAAAAAGTGTATATCCTGTACTCTCCAGTTAGCTAATTAGTATTTAAAACATGGCTTGCACATGATAGAAATATATATTAAGGTTTTCAGGGAAAAAGATGGCTACCACATACACACACTAATCAGTTTGGAGGCTTTATCATCTAGGAGCACTGAAGGGACACTGCTGAGTCAGCAAGACTGAGTTGTTCCCATTGAGGAGGAAGAATAGGAGGTTCCATGAAGACCAGATGTAGACAAGGCTTAGTCTACACTGTATAATTATTTCTCAAGAATGCACCAAAAATCAAATAGAATCTGCTTTTTAAAGTTTGAAGTTTAGTACAGTAATGCCATACTTCAGTTCACAAACACTTCTGTTTGCAAACAATTTGGTTCACAAATCAAATTTTGCTTCCATTCACAAACTCTACATCAGGAGATAAATAGAACCACAGCTATCTTCCCCACACAAGCACAAATGTAGCCATCTTCTCCAAAATTATTAAACAAATTAAGTTTGTAAGCCAAGGAATCACTGTATATACCTTTTTATGTGTAAATGATGGTAAACTATCTCTGGGATGTTTGTATAATAGCTACAACTGAATGACTAGACTTAAAGTCAGATATGAGTATTGTAGGGAAGGGAAAAATGACTTTCCTTCAAGATTTTATGGTTGGAATAAAAGTTAATTCGACATAAAATAGATTAGCAGGAGAAAAAACAGATCAATAAAGTATATATGCATGGGAGTTCCACAAAAATACGAGACTTGAAAATTGATCAGATAATTGAAATATATTGTATCCTGAGCTGCAGAAAGAAAAAGGAGCTTCTATGGGTGGGTGGTGAAAAAGACAAATAAAGAAAATGTGCATATACACAATGGAGTATTACTTGGCCATAGAGAAGAATAAATTCGGGTCATTTGTAGGAAAATGTATGAATCTTGAGACTATAATGTTAAGTGAATCAAATCACACACAGAATGTTAAACATTACATGGTTTCTCTTATATGAGAAACCTAAAGAATACATAAATGGCAAAATAAAGGAGAGATTATAGGAAATATTAAGGTAGGTTTTTTGGAGATAGGAAACAGGACTTGGAGAAAGGGAAGAGGAGAGGGTAGCAGTGGGAAAGGGATCAAAAATAATCAATATATGAGAAAAAATATATATTCCCCCCACAAATATAATTATAATGTATCACATTTTATTAGTGTATATATATATATAAAACAAATATATATTAAAAATTCAAAAATTTGAAATATGTGAGGCATAGAATAAAATATAGAATAACTTTGTGGAAAAAAAGTTATGAGAATGTGAGGAGAGGAAATGTACAGTGAATAAAGGTTGCATTGTTATGCAGATAAAAATTCTCTCAGGTAATAAAAGCTTTCTTCCTAATGCAGATACTTTTACTAATGTAGGTTTGCTTTATAGATAAAAATTTCATTTTTAAAAGGGTAGCATTTTAGAGCTACTACTGCATTTACAGTTTTTCAGAATAATTGGCTCAAAATATACTTAAGAATTATATTTTGGTGTAACATATTTTGGTGTCCTACAGTCATACTGGCTTTTGGGATGATGTGTCCTAAGCTTCAACAGAACCATATCAAAAGTTACAAGTTATTGTGAGTATTTTGTGCTTTAGATAATATGTGTAGTATTTTACATATGTACCTATATTAAGATTTGCAGAGTATAGATAAGGACATTGGGATTCAAAGAATTTCAGTAACTTGACTATAATGTACTACAAGCATGGAAATAAAGTACCCAGGATTCAAGTTCTTCTGACCCCAAAGCCTGCATACTGCATGCTGTGATCCTTAACCATCCATGATCTATTTCAATCAAATTGAGAGCTTGACTTTACTATAAATTGCTCAAAATTTTATATCTTGTCAAGATGTAGAATAACACAGGCACTTTGCATGAAAAAATGACTCCTGATATTTCACGAATTCATATTCTCTTTATTAAAGAAATACAGAAGGAAGTGGGAAGAAAAAAGGTGAGTGAAGAAAGAAAGGTAGAGGGGAACTGAGAGAAGAAATCAATGTTTTAGTAAACTAAGACTCATATTCTTGGCCATAGTTTTGATTCTGATTATTTCAAAGATGACAAATTTATATATTTACTTTTGCCAGTAAAGTCTTGAGAATCTTTAAGACATGTCACATTCAAATGGGGAAAAAAAATAAATGGTTGGGTGTGACTTCAAGTGAATTAAAAATTCAATAAATAGCTGTAACAAGGTTTTGGTACTAATTTTGAGTACTGCTATGGTCTGAATATTTGTGCATATCCCACTCCCCAAATTCCTATGTGGAAATCCTAATGGCTGAGGTGATGGTATTAAGAGGAAGGACTTTTGGAAGGTGAAAAAACCATGAAATCAGTGTCCTTATGAAAGAAGTCTCCCAAAGAAGCTTGTTTGGCCTTTTGAACCTATGAAGACACAGGGGAAAAGGACAAGATATGCTGAGCCAAAGAACGAGTGTTCAACAGACACCAGACCTTCCAGAGCCTTGATCTTAGACTTCCAAGGCTCCAGAAATGTGAGTAAATTTATGTTGTTTATAAGCTTATGGTATTTTGTTGTAGCAACCTGAAAGAACCAAGATAGGAATCTATTAACATCTATGTTCTACTTTATCCTATCACAGTTTAATCTTCCATGCATAACTGTAACAGGTCTAATTAACGGTATATAAATAACATATGTCTGTTAGTTAAGATGAAAATAAGCAATCTCCAAGTTATAGAAACCTTCTAAATGTCAACTAAAACTACTCATTGAGGGTATCATTTTATTTTGAGTTCTCAAATTCCTGAAGGCTCTGCCTCAAACATACTCTACTAACTGCATGCTTTGCTCTAGTTCTGAAATGATTGTCAAGAGTATTTCACCTCTGCCCTTTCCAGGGTTCACTGGTGATGGAAATGTTTTCAAGTCCTAAAGTTGGCCCATTACTGTGTAGTATACAGTCTTTAGTTTTAAAAGAAAGTCAATTTCTTTTCCATGCTTAATATTTTTTATGTCCTTTTCCAGTGTTGCAATTAACCAATTGTTTAAAGAACTTACAGGTAATATTTGTTTTACAGTCATCCTAATACTGGTGCTACAAACCTATTTGCATGGTCTCATTGGCAAACAACACCATCAAATTCTCCAGTGATCCTACATATCTAAATTTTCTCTACAGCTTAGAACTTAATTCAATTCCTACCTCTTTCTTTAGTATTCCTTATAGAGAACTTCCATAATGATCTAAGTTAATGAACTATCATAACCTCTACTTTTTAAAAAAAACATTTATGACCATATTTCTGTATTATATATTTTAACATTCAGCTGAATATAACTTAAGGTCTGAAACTCTTCTTTAACCTGCCCAAAATACAAATCTCTCCACTGAGATTAAAAAAAAAAAACAGAGAACAGATTTTGCTTTGTATTTCTTTCTTATGCTCTAATTCAATCACCTAAGAGAAAAAGTATATTTAAATTCTTTAAAAAATTACCAAATATGTTTATAGTGTGTTATGAACACAGTAGTGACCCAAAAATACTTGATGAATTTAAAAAGAATTCTATCATTTTTATAGCTTTAATTTTCAAGATTCAATTTCTTGAAGAAAACCATTCCATCTTCCAATTATAGACCAATAGAGAAGAAAAATTCACTGAAACATTCATTTGAATGACTAATTTCAATTGATAGTCACACTATCAGAATCTCTAAAGTTACTGCATGCCTTCAGATTAAGCTGTCACTAAAGAAACTACAGAAATAAGAGATATGGACTTCTCTGCCCTGGTTCTGCTTTATTCAAGACTAGTTTTGAATGTCGTTGACAATGGATATTAGAAGCTGGTTTAAATGGGTATATACAAAATCCATACCAGTGACCCTTACCCATTCAAAGAGGTCATAAGTCCCTTAAGAATTTTATGACAATCATGGTCTAAAAAGAAATACATTAAACACTAAATTTCCATACACAAATTAGACCTGTGCTTGAATCAGTTTAATTCAACCCATCCAAATCAGATAAGACTTTTCTTTCAGTAGTCAAACAGGCATTGTATCAATAAAATGTACGTAAGAGAATGGGCCTTGGAATATGGCCAGATTTTTCATATTCCATCTCACATGAGTTTTTTTCTTTGGGTTGAGTTTTGGCATCATTAATTAGTGACTTCACTTGGAAGTGAATGGGTATTAACCATCTGACTCACATTTGTCAGATTTCTGATTTGAAAAAAAATTTTTTTAAATGAATGTGGGCAAACTGGGGACTACCTGTGATCTCCAGAGGCTTGGCATATGACTAAGCAAATATACTAGCCCAGTGGCTCCACCTTTCCAAATGAATGGGCTTTTATCCAGAAAACACAAATTTTATAAGGTTGCCTGGACTGCCAGCTGCCTCAATTTTAGCACAACGATTTAATGTATTTTAAATAAATGTAACATAAGGAAAAAATGCTTTGTACAAATTGGTCATCTGTTGTTTTTCTGGCTGGCACCACGATTTATGTAATGTATCAGTAGAACGACATCTCTCTATCTGTCTCTTGGATAACAACGTACATATGGAAGTTTCTTTATAGTGCTTTAACCCCATGATTACTAGAAAGGTCCTGATGACTATTTGTTATAAAGCATTTGAATAATTTAAAGTTACTTTCAAATACTCAAGTGTTTCATTCCACTGTCTTTATCCTACGTGCCACCATGTCCCCTCACTCAGGTTGACAGTATTGTTTTTCTCATTGAGTACAAAAGGCTGCACTCAAGATTTGGGTGACATCCATACCCAAATAATTAATCAATTGAAATGTCATAATATCCCAAGTTAGTCTTCATTGATTTAATGATAATTATAAATGCCACATGTACATAAAGGAATTTTCTATTCCTTTTCTTCTCTTCATGGAAAATATAGAAATTATATTTCCCTCCAGTTTAGTGAACTATATTAAAATTCATGTGTTTTTAGTAAAGCACCCAGCAACATCAATGATGACATCAGCATAAGGCACTGGAGCATGAAATAATCGGTTTTAGCCTATTTTGGATCACAGGCACATATTGTGGAAATCGCAAAAACTTGGAGTCTTTTCCCCAGGGCAATGTATATTTGAGCTTACATAAAATTTTGCATGAAATTTCAAGAGGTTCACAAGTCAGAAGGACATAACAATATGATTTTGTGTGTCTTTCAAAGAGAAAGCATTGTTTTAGCTCTCTAATTAATCCCACAGGAATAACATGGTGGATTTGTGTTGTAGCATGCTTGTAACAATTGTTTCTGGGCTAGTTAGCTCTTTGGAGCTAATGAGGAAAGAGGTCATGGGTTCAATTCATTTAGGGGTCAGTTGGTTGTCACACAAAGAAAAGGCCTTTACCATATTACTGGCCCACCATCTTGTAAATTTATGCATTTTTCGTACCAACTGAGAAAATGGATGGCTAAGACAAATCATCATTTCTTCTAAAGATAAAACACACAAGTACCTTTCCTTGACTTGGGGATATCAGTAATTATATTATTTTCACAAGCAGAAATATAGAAGGTCAAGAGACCAGAACCAAACTCTGTCATGAGCTAGCTGGCTGTGTGACTTTATGCAAGTTATTTGGCTTCTCTGAGTCTGTTTTCTCATTAATAAGTGGCAAGACTAGATGATAAGAAATATATTTAAAATTTCTTAAATTAAGGAAACATGGAGGAATACATGAAGGAATGATATTTGCATATAGCAGTAAAAATAAAAATATAGTATATACAAAATAGGGAATTTCTGAGAGTATTCAAATAACAATAACACAAAATTCACAGAGTAAAGCATTCTTAATGCCATCATTGATCATACAGAAACAATTCACAACAAATGCTACATATGGATTTCCTTTTATGATTGAACTACATGATATGTAAATGGATATATATTTGTGTTGACATCTATGCTCCTTTTTCCTAACAGGGGGGAAAGACGTGTACCATGAAATTAACAAAAAATAGTCTAATTTTTAAATATTTAAAACTTTCTATACTCAGAAGGACCAGAAGATCCTAAGATAGTTAGGAAAATCAGATGATTTATTTGCATAGGCTGATGAAGTAAAGCACAGATTAAAGCATATAGTTACTTAGCTTTCACTGCTCATGATAAAACATTACCTATTTTGAAATCCTTCTGTATTTCGTTGTTTGCAACATACTTACTACACACATGTGCACACAATACTCACAGAGAGATAATGGGTAGACACTGTTAAATCATGTCTTATTATTTTCTGTAATATCAAAAACTACCTTTATTTTCATGCTTTATAGGCTGGTAATTTGGCTACAGAACTGATGCCCATTTAAGGGAATATGGTGTGGGAGGACTATGCAGAAATATTAAGTGAGGAAGCCATATGTTTCTTAGCCCCACCATACTGTCTGTGACTGCCCCTCCCCCCTTGTGGATTAGCTTTTTCTGCAGATAGGCCTGCAGTGGGTAGAATTCCTTTTTTACAGGTGTTTGGTGGAGATCACACAAAATAAAGGTTTCTAAGGGGAGTGAAGCTGTGTAAAACATCCAGAAATAGCATCTTGCTTTCACTTAAGATGCAATTCACAGAGGTCTGCTTCAGACTCTTAATTTATAGTATTATCTTTATATATCATGATAAGTGACTGCCTGCCCCAAGATAGCTGACACAGTGCCCAGAATATTCAGAGCTGTCTGGTTTTGATCATTTTATAGTTTGTCTAGAAAAGTATTAGAAGCAAACTTACGACAGGGCTAGATTCTGACCAAAACTGAAAATATATTTCTTCACAGACTGCTTTACATTAAATTCCAAGAAAGGGTACACTTTCTGGCCAAAAGATTAAAAAGTAGTGAATCACCAAATACATCCACAATACAAGAACCTTTTTTTTTTTTTTTTTTTGCAAGCTGTCCTTACATTCACTTGTGCTGGGCTTCGGTATCCTCTACTGAACAAATATGTAGAGACAAATAATAAAGTCAAGAGGGCTCTTAACTAAATGTAAGGTTAAACATGGGCAGTGATAATTCCCATCATCTAAAATTATATTATCATGGTTTCCTTGAACTTAAGAGAATTGTCTTCCACAGACTTGTCTGCTGCCCAAATTAAAGTGTAGGTGCACAGAGCTTCAAAGAGGAAATCAAACAAGAGAGGGGGGTATAAAAACAATACAAGTGGATAAGCATGAGGTTTATATTTTTATGCTAATGGGTTGGTAAGAAAAGGGCTCCATTTGGGGAGCAATAAAGAAGGGGGTGAGGAAAGGCTATAAGCAGATCTCAGTAAAAAACACAGAGGCTTTCTATGCAGATGGGGGATTTAAAAGAAGTAGAATGATAACCACATAGTCAAGAGACTAGAAAAGAGACCTTGATGTTTGATAGTTGTAATAACCTGCAGAGTGCTCTAATGGCTCGGGGATCAGGTGCAGAGCTACAGCAATAACGAGAGCTGAATAATTATCTCGGCCGTATCTGTATCGCCAAAGTCCCAGCGTATGAGCTATATAAGGAGGCTTCTGCTGCCTCTCCAAGATTTCCTGAAATGTTAAATCACTGATTTGGGAGCACTTCCAGCATTAGTACTGCCCAGTTAGAAAGAAATAAAGCCCGGAATTCTCCTGTGGCAGTTCTAATGTCTTTGTTAATTATGAATTATGGGTAAACATGCAGACACACAGAGGTCACGGCTGTCAGCAACAATAGTTTTCAAGAAGGATTTTTACGAGGGTCTTTTTCACTCCCCCATAATGTCCATTTTATATACATAAACAGAGCCAGGCATACAAAAAATGGTGTTTGCTTTTTAGGGGAGTTGTATTTTTTTTTCTCCCTCCCTCTCCCCTTGTGCAGAGGCATGTTGCTGCAGCCAAAGCAAAGCAGTGCATAACTAGAGTTCTCCTCTGTGACTGACAACAGCTGCACCATTCCAAGGACTAGGCAGGGAGAGTCACTGGGGCTGAGCCTGGGTTAATGATCACACACTAAAACCACCTCCTTCTTGTTAATAGAGGAAGCGGCCAGTTGGGTAACCCATCAGCAGTGGTCACCTTTCACATACAGTGAAGAAACAAAAGCTGCATACAGTATGCTTGATTAACCTCACTTAAATGGCAATGCTGATCTCAAATCTATCCCAAGAGTGTCTATAAACTGGATTGAAATTATATTATGTGTGGATCCAGCCCAACAAAAGCAACTGGTACAAAATCATTTTAATTAGGTGGCAGCGGCTGTAACTCATTCAACTTTGACATTTATTCTTTTGTCCCATCAAAGAACTTCTGAGACTTCTTAGAAGACAGTATGAAATAATGGAGATGTCCAGACAGTAATAATCACTCTTGTGTGTCTACTTCACACATAAAGTACTGGCATGTTGACAGCAGGTGAGAGTGTACTATAACCAGATCCAAATTTGATAGGAAAATTCAGAAAATCTGTGGAAATCTTTGTGCTTAATTTTTTCCAGGTGGGCAATATTTCTAGAAAAATGGCTTGGCAAATATATAGCTATCCTAACCTTCAAAACATCAAATAATGATCAAAAAATGTTAGCATTAGAACTCACTTTGGCAGCTACTTGCTTTGTGCATAGCAAACTTTGGAACCATATTAACCTCCGAATTTAGGACTAAAATTCAGTACCAGCTGTTTCCATTTCTCTTTCTACCTTTTCCTCTGTTACACCCTTTAAATAACATTTGCTTGTATAGGGCCTACAAGTCCTATCCAGGTTGTTGCTCCACACAGATGTTACAGAATAACCTCCCACTAACCTTTCTTGAGAAAGGTCGTTTTATTGAATTTATATTTATTCATTCATTTGCCATACTGGAGATTTAACCTAGGGCCTTCTTCCTGAACTGCATTCTTAGACCTTTTTTTATTTTGAGGCACAGTGTTACTAAATTGCCCAGACTAGACTTCAACTTCAGATTCTCTTGCCTCAATCTCCCACAGTGCTGAGATTACAGGCATATGCATCAAGCTCAGTTTCAACAGACTTTACAAAATGAAATCCCAACAGGGTTAATCATATCCAAGATTATTACAAATTTTGAAAAATCACTGTGAAGAAACTTTATAGGAACACAGTTTTATAGGAACACATAAATGAGATGAAGTCAAAGGCCCAGAGACTAAATAATTCCTACAGGACAAAGATTGTTCTGCCCAGCCCAAGTGTTTCCAAAAACTCTGTATCCCCGTACACACTTAGCTACAATCCCTTTCATTTTTAACGTATATCACCTTATTTTCAAACCTGTTTCTTAGAAGAAATAGCAACTAATCATTGGCTGATCATTCTCAATTTGGAAGGCTTTGTAGGAAGACCCATAGATAATGGTCCAAGCACAAGCTCTTCCTCCCCCTCCAACATTCCCATGGAATGGGAATTTTGTATTTCACTCTGCCCTGGTAAGAAAAAGTACAAAAGGCAAGATACTTTCTTTCACAAGAACTCATAAGCAGTTTAGGAGACCAATGTATATTGAGTATCTACCATAGAAAAGGCATTGCATTCCCAATCGTCCCCTGAATTTGAACCTCCACCAATCAGTTCTTCCGCTCTGGAAGCTCTGAGAAAACAATTCTTCTAGGCTTACCTCTAATGCCCACACTCAATAAGTGGATGGTTATAAAGTCAACACATTAGTAGCCATCACTATATAAATAACAAAGCGAATCAATCGAAGTAGAAAAAGGAAACACATCACTGGAAATTACAAAATATATACAGATAATTTTTCTGACTTAGAATGTAATGACATATAGGAAAGTAGACTGTACATTAAAGTGCTGTGGAAGCTTACTGATTTTGTCAATTCTAAATAATGGACAAAATCACAGAAAAGAAAAAGTGAATGTTAATATGGTGGTGTGCAAACCAAGTGAATGACAACCTCTACTAGAATGACAAAAGAGAAATGTAACTTGCTTCCTTTGAGAATCCAGAAAAAGTTATAGAAGGAGGTAATAAGAAAAAGTTTCAGAACAACATTTAAAGCCAGCTACTTTGTTAGCTAATTTTTGAATAGGGAAAAAGAAATAGTTTTACAGTGTCCATAAACCAGTTTTCATTTCATAATTTCTGAAGCCTGTTTGGCTCAAGAAAGAAAACCACATTTCCTAGGAACATAGTCATTTTTATAGTGAGTTAATGTTAAAACTTGCTGTACATTTTTAAAAAGTTGTTTTGTACACAAGATTTTGTCTTACTCCTGTAGTCCTGGCACTCAGAGGCTGAGGCAGAAGGATGGCTGAGAGTTTGAGGTCAGCCTGTGCTACACAGTTCAAGATCAGCCTGAACGATAGCAAGATCATCTCAAAAAAACCAAAACAAAACAAAATAAAAAAACAAATAAGATAAAATAGTCAGAGACCCTGAGGAGTGAGAGGGAAAAGGTGGGGTAGAACTGGAGCTTGGAAATGACTATTGTGAGAGTAATTCGATCCACTCAAACATCTTCTTGAATCAAGCTTCTATTTTCTCTGTTCCCTCATTTTCACTTTTGCCTTTTAATGTTGCCAGAATCCATTCCAAGTGTCCTTTGCCATGGCAACACCTGCAGGTGAAGGCCTTGCTCCTTGCCTCCAGCCTTGCCAGTGATGAAGAGGCAACTAATCACTGCACAAGGAGAGTGCAATCTCCAAGACACCCAGGAGCATTTTGAGCATGAAGATGTCCCTGAAGCACCCTCTTCTCACAGGTGTTTAACTTGTATAGCCATACATCAGGAAAAGGGAAAGGAAACAAAGATCCTTTCTTTTCTGGAATTTTTTTTTTGAGGGAGAGTGGGGTGTTTTTTTTTTTTTTTTTTTTTTCCATTTTTCATGCCCCCAAGACTGATTCATTCTCTAAATTTGTATTAACTACAAGGTCTCAAAGTTATTTCAGTATAGTGTAAATAGGGCCTCAAAAGAAGAGAAGGTATTCCCTTCTTTCTCTCCCTCCCACCTCCAGGTTCATAAGATCTGAAACCAGCCCCAACACTGTCCCATAGATGCCAAAGGACAATGACCAGGGCCAAGGTGTATGACATCTCTGTTTTCTAGCTCTTTACCAAACATTCCTCATTCTAAAAAGACTGGTATTCAGAGATGCTTACGGTCAAATCACCTACTTCTTATTCATGCTGTCAACAAAAATAGAATGCTATCCACTTCTGTTTGATGTTGCACCCTTTCAACTCAGGCTCTTAAAGCACTTCATGAACCTTGTCTGGGTGCCAAGTACTGCCTTTCTCCCCCTCCTCCCAAGAAACAAACAGGTACACAAGTGTCAAGAATCTGACCCAATGTCTGCCTCAAATGAGTCAACACCAAGACTACAAAGAGCCCTGAAAAGCCCTGAAGAGCTGATGTTCTAACCACCCACTTACTCAAACCTCTCTTTGTTGGTTATTATTTCTTCACAGTATATATATATATACCTTGACAGGTCAAGGAGACAACAGGTGGTAAAGTAGTATTGTAACCTGCTGAGATTTGTTGCAAAGTATTTGGTCTGATTTAAATTCTTTTGTAAGCTTATTAGCTCTTTTAATTTACAAACTTGAGGTATCATTCTCTGAAGTTTGCCATAGGTGGGTCTGACTCTTAGCCTGACTGGGCTAAAACAATGACAGAGCTGGAGCTTTATGCAGGGCCTGAAAACCTAAATTTATAACATAAGACCTCTATGTCTAATTGTTCTGCTTTCAAGAATATACTGAGGAACATAGTGATCAAGAACATTGTATTCATTTTTTTCACCAAATGCCAAGTCAAAACTTTCAAGATCCTGTCTTGTTTTACAAATCTCTGGGGTTGAAGGGCAAAAGATTAGTATTTGCTATCCATCAAACGAATCATCTTGATGGCCCACAGAATGTTCTGACACGCCACCCATTCTTCTCCACTACAGTACCCACAAAATCAGTTTGACTACCTTCTCCCAGATTTCTTGAATAGCATATTCTCTTTTTAGTTGTTGGGATCATTTTATGTTATCCAAGATTGATTTTCTATGAGTTTTCAGATTGTGAAAATCAGTCAATGACTCAGTCCTAACTATTGATCCTGTCCATATTGCTTTCTAAATATCTCACAAATCCGTCTCCTCTTTAACACTCTGGTCCACTTAAACAAGTCCTTCTTTGTAGTTACACATGAATTATGTGGAATTTAAATTCCTCAAGGTCAATGATTTCTGCCTATTTTTTTCACTAATATAGTCCAAGCACCTGGACCAATATTAGCACATATGTAGTAGGCACACAAAAATAAAGGAATGAATAAAATAACAAAATTTCATAAACAATAAATGAACAGACAAGTTCAGTACTCTTCAAAACAACTCCCATATCCTTCTTCTCTAATCTTGACACCAGAACTAGACCATAACTTCTTTGACACATATCTAATCACATAGTTTCATATCTTAAAGTTTATCAGTATCTCCTTATCCACTACAAGTTAAACTACACACCCAACAAATAAGCCTTTTCAAGGTCTGGCCCTTTCTTGTTTCCAGTCTTCTTCCCATAGCCATCATGGACTCTATCCCTGCTCAGCCACATTAATTTACTCAAATGGCTCCAGAGCTAATGTTATCCTCTCTACTCTAATACCTGTATTTGCTCTGTTTGTCATTCCCTGCTCTTATTTTAGCACTCATGTTACTATTGCAGACATCTGGCTATCTCACATTTTCTTTTCTGTGTACCCATAGCATTATGATTGCATGATTATCTTCCCCATCGATGGTAAGTCTTCTTTCTTTTTGGTGTAATCCACACCTAGCACAGTGTCTGCCACAGACTAGATGTTTGATACATTGACAAGAAATTAAATGAACTCTTAGCACCACTGTCAGAAATTCAACGAATTTAAAATTAAAAATTATTTTTGAAGGGCTGGGAGTTTGGCTCAGTGTCTTAAGTGCCTGTCTGGAAGGCACGAGGTTGTGAATTTGAGCCCCAGTGCCGAAAAAAAAAAAAATTATTTTTGAAATTCTCTAACCCAATCGTCAGACCATTGGCCTTCCACTTCTTAGCTTTGCCACCTGAGAAAATTAGTTAGTCCTTTTTACAATTTCTTCATTTGTACAACGGAGAGGATAATAGTACTTCAAGAAGACACTTCCCTCAGAAAGTTGTCATGAGTGTCAAATGAACTGATATAACCTTACTGCTTGGAATATTTTCAGGTTTAAAGTAATCTAATCTCTTATCAAATGTTATTTTGGATGAGGAGGAATTAGGGAAGAGGAGATAAAGACACAGAACTTCAGGTAAGTTAAACATTAAATACCTTAAGGACATACTAATGGTTTAAAAAGATTATAATGAAAGTTTGTAATGCACAGTAAAAACTAAAAACTAGTATGACACTGTTTCTCAAAATATGAAATTTTCCATATACAATATAAAGACCTAAACATATTCCATGTAGAAGACCATTTAAACTTTGAATTTTAAATTTAAGGTCCCTAATTTATATATGTATTCTATGTACATTAAGTAAAAAAGGAAAGCTAAAATTACTAAGATTGAAATATAAACACACATACAAGTTCCAATATCTTCCCACAATCAATGGGTTATGGTAACTCCCCACCTAGGAGAGAGGCCTGGTAATTCCAGGTAGAATTACAGTTTGATTTTCACGCATCTACTTCCAAATTGGGAGTTACTGTTGTACTTCAGTTTACAACTTTAAATCTTTTCACAATTCTGGTCACAAACCTAATTGGATGAGAACCAAATCAAATTTTCCCATAAGGTCAACACTGAACCTAACTACTGAATTTGATTCAGTTCTTGTTCTATTCGGTTTGTGACCAGAATCATGGAAAGAATTAACTTTGTGAATCAAGGTACTACTGTCGTTAAAGACAAGAGGGAAGATTTGCAAATCTTTACATTTAGGAAAGAGTTACAAATCTTTAGATTTAGGTGCAATTCCTGAAATTCTGCTAAGTACTCAATAGATGTATAAAGGGCATTCCTTATATCCAGAATCAATGTGTCATCAGGGTAGGACATAAGAAGGGTAGTAGTGTCCACTCCAATGGAAATTTGAGCTGATTCCAAAAGCTGAATAAACTCATTCCTCCATATTTCCCAGAATTCCAACTATAATCAACTATCCTCTGTATAATAGATGCCCAAGTAAATATGTAATCACTGTATATGTAAAAACTGTATCTTCAGGGAATCTACATGTAGTAAGTCTTTCTCCAGTAATGATAGGATTTTATATTTTTAAAACAGTGAACATGACCAAAGTGGACATTTGTGGATTATCTGAAAGTTGCGATATGTAAGCAAATTCCCTATCCAGAGCTATTAGCTTGGGACTTTAAATCTTAACCTATGAAGGCATGGGCCATATAGAAAGAGCACACATAACTTGCTGAAACTCTGCTACTGAGGGTTAATATTTATCCTGTTGGCAAACACTTATATCCACCATTTTGCTACACTGATGCTGACAGATTAAACATACAACAAATAGGAGTATTTCCTTCCTAAGCATACAAGCACAAGAAAATGTTTAACCATAATCATAATTTCTTTATATTTTCTACATAGGTCCCACCCAGCTGTCTAATATTGAAAGTTAAATGTTCAGAACTGGAGCTTTGGTTCAGCTGTTGCTTAATTTTTTTATTGTAATACCTCTTCATGGATGTACAATAGGTGTATTTCACTTTAAAAATAAATACTTCTTTTTTTCTTGTAGTTTTTTTTAGCTGTAATTATTTTTGTGTCAGAAATATAATTGTACTCCATATTGAAAGCTAACCCAGTGGGGAAATAATTTTGCACAATTACAGAAAGTTTTAATAAAAGACTGATAAGTAAAGTTTTGAATTTTTAATGCATTCTGCAGGCGGTTGAGTGCCTTTTGCCATCTCTGTCACTTATCATTAAAGCTGTGTGAAAGGGAGGCCTACCTGTTATACTTGACATGATTGGCAAAAGTGTACCCTGACAAATATAAGGGAAACAGACAAAAGTCAAAATGAAAAAAAAATTAAAAACAGTCACAGTTTCATAGCTAATTTAACATTAATGCCTCCTCTTTTACCCACAAAAAAGTCTTTGTATTTAATATTCTGTTCTTACCTACTTATTAGCCTACCATTGTGAATGTTAAATTCCTGTATAGCACACAGCAATAATTCATTTCTATAAAAGCACATCCCATTTCCAGGGCATGCTTTTTGGATTAATTTGAAAAAATTACCCTTGTTCGACAGAGAAAACACTTTCAAACATGCATAACCTACCTATTTATGTGCAAGCTAAATCCAAAGAGTGTAATCTATCTAAGTTTTCTGTGATGGAGGCATCATGAGAATCATATCATGCCCTGAATTTGCTTCAAGGCTACAGTTTGAAGTCATTCTACTGGTATATCATTCTAACATTTGTTTGTTTAACCTGACTCTGACAGACCCTAAACAATCCACCCCAATATTTTTCATTTTTTTCAGGTACATGTCCAGCAAGCATCACCTGCCTGTGTTCTATTGCACTATCAGGACCTGGGGGATTTATGGCTATGAATTAGGCTTCCCTTACCCTCTGCAAACTGGCACAGACAGTCTCATGGCAAACATAAAATTGTCATTTGGTTTCATGTATCTGCTGCCTAATAAGTTTATTTTGGATCAGACTGATTTCCCAGCATATGCTCGAGATAGAATCTTCAAATGATGCAAAGTGGGATTTTCAAGTTATGATCCTGAGCAATATTTTTTTCCTTATCCACTTACATGTAATCTAAAAATAAATACCCAGGCTCCACCAGGATGTGACAACTTCAGCAAACAAAATTGAAAATAGCTGCTTTACAATAGTCTCTCCCTCCAAAGGAAACAAGGGAAAATATACCTTTAGAGAAAAATACGGCGCCTGTTAAGAAACAGGCGAGCTACTCACAGCAGGTTTGTGAAGAGAGGCACAAGGACATAAACAGCTCAGGATGGGTATCAAGCAAGGAAAACACCAGCCAGCGATCACTGTGCTGAATCCCGGAAGGGGCGCGGGGAAGTGGTCACAGGTGATTGTCATGTGTGATAATTATTATTACTGTACACCTGCTCCTCCGCACTAATTAACTTTGGATATGCAAATCAATCCTATTGCATCATGCCCCTGCTCTCCTCCCCTACAGATAAGAAGATGTTCAGCTGCTGGATTTAATTAGGATAATGAACGCCAGGCCCACGGTGGCTTGGCAGGGGAGGTGGGGGGGAAGCAGAGACTGACCTTTTCTCCCAAAACGTTGACATTTTCTAAGGCTTCTGAACACGCGAAGTCACCTCCATGGCTGGGACATTGATAGGAGCGGATTGATGAGGTGTCATTAGAGGAGAGGCACCATGGCCCCAGCGTTTGCTGGGAGAATACAGCAGGTGTTCTGACAAGGACACACACCATCACCGTTATTTGCCAAACAATTCTCTTGATTCGCTAAAGTCAAGCATGCCAGCATTTCTTTATAAAAGAAAACAAGGCTGTTTTTCATATCCACCCAGAGGAGAGGTCATCACTAAATTGCATTTCTGAATTACTTCTCATTTCACATAAATATATTAAAAAGCTTTCTATTATTTCCTTTCCCTCACATCCTCCTTCCCTCACCACCCTCCAGTCTCCCCGACCCTGCACTGCCCAGAATCCTCAAGGCATGAAAGCTGGAGATGTAACATGGTGCTAAGTTAAAAAGGGTTAACTTTGTTCATATTAATCCCTGTAATTCCATTCTGTGACATAAGGTAACACAAGGAATTCTTTGATTAAATGGAAAGGGGGCAGAACAGCTTCTTTTTGTTTGGATATCTGGCTTACTTGTTTATCAAAAATTGTTTTCAATTATGTATATATATATATATGCAAGACTTATTTGAATTTCAAATTCAAAGACATGCATAAAAAATAATACTGAGGAACATAAACTGAGATACAATTCTGGTTTTTTCTTTCTCTCTCTCTGATCATTTACTCAGCTTTAACTTTTAGCCATCTGTGTGCTGAGCCTTTCCTGTCTTTTCTATTCTGACAATGGAGTTTTATGTAGTAATAAAATAATACTATATAGATTTTTCTTCTTTCTCTTTTCTCTTCCTCATGTATTAAATTATAATAGAATAACTTTAGGACACTAGCCAATTTCACAGAGGTAAAATAAAGTTCCTTGATGTGTAAAAAAATCAAGCTGCTCAGAGCCCAACAAGAAGGTAATGCAAAAGTCCCATATCTAAAGTAAAGCAGAAAGTTTTCAAGAATTACACCAGCATTTAAAGAATGAATAGGGGATAATTCTGATAATTCTGTATAATCTTGTACATTCTGCATATAGTTTCTTCTAAGTAAACAGTTTTGCAGCAGATTATAAATTTTTTACCCAAGAGATAATCTACTACTCTTTCCATCTTCTTTGAAAAATCTCATTAATGACATGAGATAAGCATCATAAATAAATCTGCAGAATATCCACTAGCTGTAATGTAGAAGGACTGAAAATATTTAAATTGATGTGCTTTTATTCCTCCACTACTTAAATAAGTCAGGTAGTCAAACCTAGAACTTTAACACAATGTGGAATCTACTCATCTAACATAAACAAATCCAAGGAAAACCACTATGTTACAAAGTGTTGGGATCAAGTAATCAGGGTTGTCTCTTCTAACAAGGTAGCTACTCGAATGCCATAGGTTGCAGCTGACTGCATCTTTTTTCTGATATGCCTTTCACAATGAGGTTTCAGCATATACTAACACTTAACATTTGGCAAGGTACAGCTTTAGAGATTCCACATGTGGGCTTTTAGCAAAGAGTAGAATGTGCCACATAAAATAGGGGAGAACATGGCAAGTGTGCTTGTGTGTATGTATGTTTTCTTTGTTTCCAGGTCAATCAATTTACTATTTGTTTATCAGTCATTATTGTACTTGAACTGTCGCTCTGCAGTTTACTAGTTTAGGTTCTCTCTTGTTCCTTTCTATCTTAAACTTTTCTTTTCAGCTCTCTACCTCTGATCATAAAACTCCCACAGTTGCATCTAGAGCTATTCTGAAGAGCTCTGTCTCAAACCCCTACCCTTCAATGCTGATTTGTCTTCACAAGCCAGTGCAACTGATTTCACTAAGAATATTCTCAAGCATGTTGGCATTTTATTGTACCACTTACCTGTTGTCAATCTCAGCACTAGAGAGTTAGAGCTGTTGAATCAAGGATTCAGATCCTGTGGGAAAGAAGTGTCTAGTTGTGGAGAAGAGCAGCGTAGTTTAAAACTCTTCTGCTGGTGACACACTCCACCAGATCCTGCCTGCTTCGAGCAGGGGCTCTGGCACTTTCATAGATCTGTGTACTTGGCACAAAACATAGGAAATACCATCATCCTCTAAACCTCACTGCAGCAAGTCATGGTAGATGTTGATAGAGATTCACATTCAAAGAAGAGATCTAGTTAAATAAAAAATTAAGGAATTCAAATTCAGACATCTTACCACCAACTCATGACATTAGTTTGAAAGGTTCATTTCATTCCATGGCTTGAGTTTCTCTGTTTCATCTTGGTAAGTGTCTGAGGGCAAGCTCTTTTCTTGACCATGGCCAAGTATCAGTTCCCTTCACTGATAAAAGAAGATAATAATAGCACCCCCATCCACTTTTGGTAAATGGTTCACAGTGTTCAGCAACTACTAAATGTATGAAATATCACTAGTGTATCCAGAAGCATAGAAAAATATATAATTTCTGGGTTTGTGTATGTGAATAAATGAAGCTAATCAGGTAGTATTTCTCAAAGCTACTTACCTAATGTATCACTTCAGGAATTGTGAGGATTTTAAACTATCACTTGTAAAATCCTAGGTAACCCTCTTTGGGCACAGTGCTTTGTATATTCCTGTTGGAATAGAAGTAAACATAAGCATCTTTTTCTTGCAAAAGAGATCATAATAGCCAGAAATATGGAGTCAGAAAAATTGAATACTAGATTCCTGTGATCTTTACACATACATTTTATCTGAATTTAAAAGCATATATCTACTCCAAATTGAGAATGTCTTCTGATCTTCATGAATAAAAGTCTCTGGGTATTCCAGACACTTCATGCATACAATTTAAACTCAGTAATACAACCTATTGCTTATTTGCTTTGATTTTTATTTTCGCCATTTGACCAAAAAGACATACAACTTTTCTGACTTATACTTTTTTCAACTACAAATATATTAGCCACCTTTGAGCCTGTGAGTGTGAAATCTGTCATGCAGTAATGAAATCCTCTCTATTTTGTGGCAGAGACAGCATGGATTAGACTTAAGGTCAGAAGACCTGGCTTTCATCCTGGCTTACCTCTGAGCACATTAGGAGACCTCTTGTGAATCACTTGGCCTCACTGAATCTCAACTTTCTTGTCTATGAGATAAGTTAGACTAGATCAGGGCTTCTCAGTCTTTCATGTGCGTACTAATCATCAAGGGATTTTTGATAAAAGGAAGATTCTGATCGATGGGTCTAGGGCAGAGCCTGAGACGCTGCATTTCTAACAAGTTCGCAGGTGATGCTAATGCTGCTGGCCCACAGGCTAAACTTTGAGTAACAAAGGATAGCATAAATCTTAGACAACCACTGTATAATTTGCAGTTTCTAAAAGGTTATCTATGAGAAAGCATATCGTAGTCCCAAAAAGGGATCGAGCACAATCACTACATGAGTGCAACAGTTTAGAGATAGGAAAGTGTCCTCATTTCCATTCAGTAAGCACAGAATTCCCCAGGGGAAGCTAAAGTTTGCAATGCTGAATCACCAGCTCCAGGTCACACAGTCACAAGGTCCCTATGTGGCAAACCCCAGTGTCAAACACAACCCACATCTGCCATTATCTGTTCTCACACTCCACCATAATTCTCATTGTCACTCTTGTGCTCAGCAGGCCAAAATACACAAAAGTCAGAGACCTAATTGTCTAAGTTGGTTCTACATGTAGTCATGTAATTATGCATTTAAAATAACATAGATATTGATAAAATCTAATGTTTGTTAAAGCTGACTCAGGACTTCTGTTTTCTTTTACATCTTTCAATTACTTTCTGCTGCCTCCTATTTATCAGGTTCAGAAAAGCTTCTCAGGGCAGTGTATGTGCATTTCCAGTTTCAATTGCTACAGTACATGAGTTCTAGATCTTAAAGGCCAAAAAGCATCTATTTGACTAAAGAGCTATAAGGCAGCCATAAAAATTATGGATCACAGAAATAAGCAATTAGTGTTATCTTCAATTGCTTTATTGGCAGTATTCACTCGTTAGAATAGAGGCAGCCGTAAAACAGATTGCAACATACTGTATAACAGCATATGGGATTTTACATTATAATGCTATTCTCTGCCAAGAAGTCATATTTTCATTTGAATGCATGGAACAGATTATCACAGGGTTTCCAGCATTAGAAGTAGATGACCCTCACTCCTTTTGTAGTTGTTGTTAAAAGGCAATTCCTAAAGTTATGAGTAAATCAAAATAAGTTCAGTGGTGAATAGTGCTGTGTTACATGCCTATATTCTGGGCCTTTAGAGGCTGGGCATGGCATGGAGTTATAGTAGATAATAAAGTCAATCTCTAGCATGGTAGATAGAGGGAGAGTTGAGGGCTTGCCAGTCTTCTAAACCAGCTGGCATCAATTTGAGAGAAAGCTGCTCACCCGCCTATCTCATCACAGCTGAAGTGCCACAAAGGACAAAAGAGCAGGGGAGATAGAAACAAAACAATGGGAATAATAATATAGCAAAGAACAGGATCTATATTTAACATTGGGAAAAGCCTTCTTGACATTCACCCTGCCATTTTCACAGAAAGTGTAGTGTGACTGTATATTGCAAACGATGTGTATATAGGCCTTCAAATACACACACCCTACAGCACATTTCACTGAGCCAAGCTCTCGGGAATCACCCACATGCCTAGAGTTCAAGAGTTTTCCCATTCCCTCATGTATTACACATTTTACAAGTTTAAATATGGTTCACCTGGAAATGGAACTACATGCTCATGCTCCTGTTTCAACAGTTCAAGTTGGAAAAAGAGCAGGCAAAAGTACATCTTACAGGTTCTCTTTCCAGATCAGCCTGGGATGTAGCAAATGAAAGGATTTGAAAGGCAGGATTCCTGAAAAGGAAGCTTCTGTGGCTTCAAATTAGAAATCATATTGTTGCACTCACAGTTGGTCAAATAAATATTAATCACCAAATGTATTTATGTCACTTCACACGTAATTGCAATATATTTCAAATGTTTTAAATGATAGATAAAACACACTGGGAGGGCAAAAAGTATCTCCTTTATAAAGCCTTAGATACAAAGGAGTTAGAGGCATATATAGTAATTTACAGAACAAAGGAATATGTTTAAATTAGTTTCTGTGTGTTTCCCAGTATTTATTCAGATCTAGTAAAATTGAAATAATTTGATAAAATCTTCAGAGTCACTGCACAATGAAATAGACTTTTATGTTTCAATGAACTGATGCATTCACTTAAGTAATTTTTCTACCCTTAAGTTTGTCAAAATTATAAAATTACCTTTTAAGATATTGTGGAAATTCCTTATAGTTTTAGAAAAAGTTTATCCTGTCATTAAAAAGGCAATAATAATGCTATACAAAATATAACAGAGCTGTCACTGCCTATATCCCTGATTACCTGGTATTATACTTGCACTCTTCAAATTCTACAATGATTTCATTTAAGAATTCTTGTCTTTTTTCATAAATAGGATTTGAATAAAAGAGTAGACTAAAAGTATAAGTGTTCTGTCACTCAATTCTGCCTGTGCTGTTTACCAGCCCTTACTGATTTATGTATTGATAGATTATTTAAATTCTGCTTCAGCTGTCATGGGTTTATTTGTAAAGTTGCATAATGACCACAATACCAATACCCTTCTTCCAAATTATGCTTTAAAATTTTTTTAAAAATATACCTCAGGTATTTAATTTCTCATGAAATTGTCTTGTGAACAAAGCTGTTAGTTTTTTAGAACCTAAAGATGTGGAGACTCCTGTAAAAACTCAAATTGGAAAGAGAAATCAAAGAATAGTGGTGCTAGTTTATAATTCAAAAAGGTGTCTGCAGACAGGTGGAGGGGGGCTCCACTAGTGTATGCCACACAGTGACATATCTTCCTTTTAGTCCAGCAGTATTTTCCTCAATGACCAGGTTTTTTAAAACTGGCAACTTTTGCAGCCTAGGCCATCTATTGAAGTGACCAATTATAATAGCAATATTGAGAAGCTGTTTGTTCCTTGGGTTTGTTTGATAGTAGAATTGAAAGACTACCTACTTTTAAAATGTCTATGAATGTATGTGCTTGTGTTTCAAACGGAAGGTCTCATTGAGTCAGAAAAAAGGAACTAATAGAGAGAACGTTTTCTGCATATTTTTGTTGCCATGTGGTAATGTTACTTAATTCAGTATTATTCAGAACAAAGCAATAATGAATAATATCATACTATCTAATAGCTACTTTTTCCTTTGCTTTAAGTAAAGAATTTAAGGAAACACACATGCACACACATACACACACACACACACACACACACACACGCCTCTCAAATAGCCTCTGCTTCGCTGCAAAAAATAGACTGTGATGAGAGTAACTCTTCCAATCAATTATGCATCATGGTTTCAAATGAGGAAAAAATTTCAACATACGTATCACTTCAAAATATATGCTGCATATATCTATATGTATAAACTGCATACATTTTGAAGGACTACGAAGCATATATTTTGCTACACCAAAGCTCTGACTGTTAAATTGATTGCAGCAAAACTATAATTTCTTTTCCTGAAACACTGAAGCAATATGAATCTTACTGGAATTATTTAGACTCAGTTGTGTGTGTATACATCTCTATGTGTGTGGGTATAAACAACAGGGTTTCTACAAATTCTCTTCAGTAGGCTCAGCAGCAACTACTCCTCTCTAACTAAAATATTGCACTGAAATTGTCTCCTGTAAAAGTGACGACAGTAAACAGACATACTTCAAACTCTAAAGTCTATACATGTGAACTCCGAACCAGTTCCATGTAGGGGATCACTTGAATACATATGTGCAGGGTTCATTGATCATGTCCTTTATGGGCATCCTTGCAAAGTAGTGATCGTCCACATTAACCAGAGCAATGTAACTTGGACATCACATATATATATATATATATATATATATATATATATATATATATTCATTTTGGCTGAATTCAGGAATGAGTTTGTGGGCTGAAAGAATCGATCTGTCACAGAGCAACAGATTGTAGTTATAGACTGCCAACAACCACAAGCAACAGTAGGTAATGACTAATTGTAACAGGAATGAGGGAACAGAGGGTGGGGATTGTTTCAGAGGAAAGGTAACTGCAAAAAAAAAGATCCTTCCCAAATGAAATCATTTTTTGTTTTGATACTTGTTATTGTTAAATCAAATAGCAAGCTTAACAATTTCTCTCTTCTCTGTTGTTCTTAGTGATTCTGGTCAATTTGACAATTTCTAAGAGATTTGCACATTCTCCATCATAGGTTACCTTTTCTGTTCCTTCATTGCTACTAATACTAGTCTGTTAGATATTTTTCAGGTTGCTCAATGAATTATTATTTTAACATGCTCTTTGGAGCAGCACAACCTGAAATATACAGGAAACCTTAACTATAACTCACATTCTGTGGTAATGAATATACAACAAAATCTAAAAAGATTTATGAAAATTTGCATGGTCTAAGAAGCAAAATGGGCAAAAACAGTCATATCCATCTCATTTATTGATTAGAACATTGTAGTTTTTAATAATCTATTCAATCTTACTTCCTCAGATTTTCATAAAATACTGTTTTCTAATTATGAGCATACACAAGCAAATATGTTTATAACCACAACTTAACCTTCGAAACTTTAATTTGTGAAATTACTCAGAGTTTAAAGTTCTTAAAGGAATTAAATCTGCACTAAGTTTCAAATGCTTCTGGGAACTTTAAATAAGTTTTGTTTCACTGTACTAAAAAGCAGTGAGTTTTTTGTGTAGTTGAAACATAAGGATTTTGTAGCTCCCTGTAATTATAGAAATTGCAAAGCATATTTTATGTGTGATATACATATGTTAAATGTCACTTATTTTGTTAAAACTTACATATTCAATTTCATCCTTTATGATATTACCCATATACTTGTCCCAAATTTAAAATAATAATTACCTGAACTTGATAATATAGACTATTATCCCAATCATCAAGTGACATATGCCATTTTGTCTCACTGATATTTTAATTCCTAAATTTTCTGTTTTGCACAAATATGTTTAAACACCATAATCCATTTCTATCTGGTATTTGCATCAAACATCCTTTATTTTCCTGTTATTCACATTTAAAAAATGAGGGAAGTTAAGAACTGCTCTCCTATGTTTGACATCAATAGATGTCCCCAAAACTAATTTGTCAATAAACTCAACTCTTCCTCTGCTGAAAAGAAAAGAGCATCTCCAGGATGTCAAGTTCAAAAGTTATGCATTAAAATGGAAACATGAAAAATACAAGGCAATATTTGCAGGAATAGTTTCAGAACCAAATTAGACAGTAGGAGGATGAATAACAATGAAAAATGAAGTATAGATCATTGAAGCAATACTTAGAAGAAAAACAAAGAAGCTAAAAACAAAGAAAAAGGCACAAGGTGACAAGAACCTAGTAGAGAGAACAGGAATAATAATAACAGGAGAAATAAAACCCTTGACAAATAAACCCATAAGTAAATCCATATGAGAAACCCATTAAACACTAATAGAAAATCACAACTGTTCGCAACATAAGTTTAAATAAAGTATCTCCTTATTTGGCAAAGGTTCTGGTCCTTCAATACTCATTAATAACCTACCCTAACTCCTAGTTGTTAGGGATGTAGACTTGAATTTCTCATCTGTTTCCTGAGGACTGTGTGCTTATAATTGGTAGGCACCTAAACCCTTCTTTTGTTTCCAAGTGTCAGGATATTTGGGGGGGGGGCAGGAGGAGCCATACCTCAGCATCTTGATAACTGGAACACTGGCAAAGCTATTTATACTTATCATAAAACTGTTTGAACTTTCCAAGGGATGAGCTGCAGACAGCTTCATGTTCCAGTTTTCAACACCAATGCATTAATCTCCTGTTACCACTTACACCCTTTATATTCAAACATGGCGCCAGGGCCTAGCCACTTGGCAGTAGTAATCCATTCTGATTGCATTTTTTTCTTAGGTGCTGACAGAAATATTGTGATTAGGAAATGCTAGTAGAAAAAGTCAGATGCCAGTGTCAAAGATAGGAGCCAGATCATAAGTGCAGCAGAAGCAATGCCTGATGAAACATCGCCTAATGTGAATTCAATAAGTCACTCAATCATTTGTTTATTCATACAGTCAATAAATACTTATTGAACACCTATCCACCATATTCCAGGTACATATGTCCTATAGCCCTGGCACCTTAACGTCATAATATCACACATGCATTGGTGAAAACAACAATCAACAATGACGATCATACAACTTATTAACACATAGTTCTGGCTATGCCTTGGTTTTTTATTTTAGCCCATGCTTATAACTATTTGGTATTTTTAATTAACACAAGGTGAATACCACTGGTTATACATGAAAACCTATAAAGTATAACATGAACTTACCTAAAACATTGCTTTCTTAAAAATACAGATGAGTATTTTTCACCTTAAGTGAATAAAAACACTCCCAGCCCTATACCAAAAGAAAGGCTACTGTGAGAGCACTGGAATATTAGGAAGAGACGGAGTAAGTATCTGAACAGAGCAAAGTGAAAAATAGGAATAAAGGGTGACATACCCTACACAACAATTATGCCCGGTGCTATCTTCTCTTTTGCCTCAAAATATATAAATTGAAACACTTGAAATCTGGGTTGGTTCTTTTATTTGTCTTTCTTAAGTTGAAAACTGACATTTTCTGTCATTTTATTCTCTAACTTGATGCCTAATCCTTTTAATTCATCATTTTATAGATGTCAACCTAAATAATGATTGTCTACTCTTTTTGTTCCCAAATAACTGTAACAGCATTACCAAGATGCAGGCCCAGCTTATGTAATCTTCTAGGTGTTCCCTTTTTTCCACGTTCTCTACCGTTTTTATTATTCTTTTGAGGTACTTTAATTAGAACTGTATATTCCATTATATATATATAAGTAAAATCATACATATAAGCATTTATCATGTAATCTGGTACATATTAAAATCATTATTCAAATCTATCTCCATGAAAAATGCTTTCCTTGTGATGGGGGAAAGGGGAAAGGAAGCAAGGGAAAAAGAAATAAATATGCACAGGAGAGTTAAGATAGTCATACAGATAGTTTCTCTTAGTTCACTGAAAAGAAAGGTTTGTGCTAATATTGTTTGCCTATATCTTGTACTCTGAATAACTACTATGAAGACAACAATATACAATATATTAACTACTGTGATTCTCTTACCTGTTTTGAAACTGTTTTATTTTTTTTGTTTTACTTTTTCACTTTAAAATAAATTTTAAAATACTTTCTTCATGAAATTAAAGCAATTTCAAGGGTTCAGTCATCACCACCATCGTTCTCCATATATTGAAAAATAACTCATGTACTTTCTACCCACGATGTCAAGTATGAGCACTCACTGGCAGATTTTTCCCCGTGATGAATGTAATCATTACATATTACAAACATGTACCAATAAAATTATTTTTAAAAGGAATCAGCAAAAAGCTGACTATATTAATTGTTTGATGGAAAATAAAAATTAGCACTTTAGCTGTTTGTTTTCTAAAATCAGCTTGTTTGTAACTGTTAGGGTAGTTGCCTAAAAAACTGTAAAAAGTGACCATTCCTTTGGAAGGTCCAGGTAAATCAAAAAACCAAAATTTCAGATTTAGTCTCTACGGTGAAAATCTAAGCTTTCCTAAAATCTGAACTGAATGGATTTAGGCATGGTATAATTGAGCATTCTGAGGAAAAATTATCCAACCAAGCCTCATTACTCCCCTTGGTCATCTCAAAGTGATAACTATTTTCAAGTTACAGGAAAAGTGGGTGATGGTCTCCAGGTTGCTACTGAGAGGAAATCTCACAGCATTCCTAGGGCCCCTTTGCTTTTCCAGAGGGGACAGACACCCTTAAACCCAATCGTATGTGTCTATGGTTCCTTCCCGTTCACATGGCAGCGTGTCTGACTTCTTCACTGTGGCTGTCCTTCACTGTGGCTGTCCTTAGCCACTGCGACCTCAGTTCCTGCAGGTGACAGTATGACTTTCTGCCGATTTATTAAAAATCTCCCATTTTATGGCTTCTATGTACTCTCTGGAGTGTGATCATGTGACCAGTATAATGACAATCTGTCTTCCTGCTAACATTTCTCTACTTTGGTTATTTGTTTGATAAAGTGAAGAGCTTCCCTTTTGTTGCCCTTCATCAGAGCTTAATGTCTTTACTTTGGGATCAATATACTTTATGAATAATTTTATTTCCTTCTATTTTTATGGTCTTTTCTCCTCATTATCATACTGAGTTTATTAGCTGGTGCTGTCAGTATCTTTACCCTGTCATATGTTCCTGAGGTACAGTAAATATCACTTGTGTTGTAATTAATATGCACACCCTCTGCAGTAATTAAAGTACAGACCTCTTCAACCAGCTGAGCTTCCTACACTAATTCCACCTTATCTTCATAATGAACTTATTGTAATCTGAAACTACTACTGAATATTGTTCAGTAAGGCTAGAAGAATGAAATCTAACGAGATGCAATAATATTTGTGAACATGTTAATATAAAAAATGAATTTAATTAGCCTAAATCTAATTAAATTTCCCATACAATTAAAAGCCCCCCTTCCTTCCATTTTTTAAAAACTAACAAGTGCCACATTATTGCCCTTTCAGTTATTCTGTAAAGAAGCAGGCTGGACAAATGCTTCTTTTCCTCATACAATATATACGGCAAGTCCTATAGGAGCCAGAAATTGGAAAGTGACATAATGGGAAAATACTTGAGTCCTTTTGAGGCAATAGTATCTGAAACAGAAGACTTGTAAGAGTTTGAACAAGTCAGAAACCTGACCTATCGAGAAACAGTTCATTAAAGCAATATGTAACTCAAACATTATATTTTAAAATTAATACTGTATGTACATTCCAAGATGAACTAAGGTACAGTCTCTGTCCCCAGGGAGCATATATATTGAGAGCATTATTTTATTGTATACATTTAAAGCGTGCAACATGATGCTTTGATACATATTATAAATAGGGGAATGATAATCAGTCAAATTAACAAATCTTTCATCTTTGTGTGTGGTCACAGTGCTTAAAATCTATTCTATTAGTCAGTTTACATTTCATAATACAATATTATTAAGTATAATCCTAATACTGAACATCTCTACACTTATTTACCTAACAGAACTGCAACTTTTTACCCTTAGACATACATTTCCTGGTTCTCCACCCCTCGTAACTACAGTTCTACTTTCTTTTTCTGTTCTCCCTCGATCCCACATATAAGTGAGATTATGCAGTATTTTTCCTTCTGTGTCTAACTTCTTTCACTCAGTATAATGGAGGAGTTTATTTTTGATAAGAGAAATATATTTAAATTCAGTGAGAATTGATTGGGCATCTTCTAGAAATGATGAAGAGAGTGTACTGTCACAGAATTTCTAAGATGAGAAAGGAGAAATCTAGAACTAAACTTGTCCCTTTGTAGGAAAGAGAGAAAACATTTCTATCTGGATCCTAGCTGATGCTTTCCACATTCAGTTTTGCTGGAATGGAGGGTCTGTATAAATTAAGGGTAAAATTGATAGAAAATGCTAAATTCAAATATATAAATGATGCAAAGTCAGAGCATGGTAAGGAACTGTATACATCTTTAATATTAAATTTATATTGTCAGGAAACATTTTAAAAAAGAATGTGAGTGCTTAATGTGCAGACCCACAAATGCAAAGAGCTGGTAAGAAAGCCTGAAAATTGGGTGAAAGAGAGACATGGCCACAATGATGCCAGTCAATGGGATTATTTCACAATGGAAAGAGTTTACCAGTAGAGTAAAGCCCTACTTTTTAATCATTCATAGTAGTGGTTTGGATCTTGGAATTAAAGGAATTATTTCCAAGTTTTTAGTTTGACCTGGTCAAAGGACAGATGTAACATACACACACGCACACGCACATGCGCACACACACACACACACAGCATTGTAAAATTTAAAAATGGTTTAGTGGTCAAAATACCTATTAATCAAGATGGCATATTTAATTCCATAGTTGTTTTGTTATTGTTTTCTTTAAAGCCACACCCCATGTATAGGAAATGAGATTTTTTTAAAGATAAGTAATCCAATGAACATGAGATTTAGAAGGAAGCAACTAAGTGATGTCATTTTGCAGTGGTAAAAATCCAAACTTCCACATCTCTGGTACCCTCAGAGCAATGATCAATTGGTTTCCTTATAAAACAAACATCTCCTACCCTACTGGGCTTTATAGGAACATAATCGGGTAAGAATAGGGAAACATTTAGAAGCACATCCCTGCTATATCCCCTGTGGATTTATCATTGGTCTTGCTTTTAGAGAGAAGCCATCCTTTAGCAACATTGTTACCCATGCACCAGCCATAACTGCCAACACCAGAAATTGATTTTTTCACTGAATTATCCCTTATTTCATTCTGAGCCTCTAGTTACAAATTGAAGTTTTCTTTTTATTAATGCATTAAGTACATAGAAGCTTTGAAAACACAATCATCTCATGACATTTTTCTAGCATAATAAAATAAAAAAATGTATCTCTGCTAGAAGCCACATGAGTCCTAAGTAAAACACAGACATAGTTTGAGAAGTTATCTTAAAACAAACATAGATTTCTTCTCAAACCAAGCTTTAGCAACAGAAACAAATAATATGTTGGAATGGATTGCTAAAGATGTGCATTACACATGAGAACTAAAATAGTCTCCAAGTGCTATCTTTCAAGAAGAATTTGAATATACAAATGGCCTTCCACTTAAAATGGGTTTATAGCTTGAAAAAATCATCATCAGGAAGAAATATCATTACACATTTTATTCCATACAGCTAACCCACCGAGTGTCAAAGCTTAGCAACATAGTACCCTATGAAGTAACTGTGATTCACTTTCTTGATTGCTTGGATAACTGGGAGCTATGGCTCCCTGTCTCATGATAGAGTACTGTCCAGTGTATCTCCAAAGCTGGAAAGATTTCACTGAATTCATGTTGCCTCCCCACCAATGCAAAACTGAAAAATTGTAAGTAAAAACAACAGTAAATTGAGGATTGCTTATATTTTGAAAGGCATCAGGAAGAAAACTGCATAATACTGATAAATTAAAGATGAAAAGAAAATGTGGACTGTTTGCTGCTAAAGAAATGAAGTTAAATCAAATGCTTCTATCAATGGGATAGAGATTATGTTTTAATTGTTGATCATGACTATCAAAAGACAACCTATAGCAAAAGGAAATCTAATAGGGATGAGTATAGATCCTAAAAGATAATGCTGCTTAAATTCCTCTTGATCAGGTTTTGGTTAAGTTTGGCCACTGCAAATTTTTGAGTCCAGAATGCTCAACCTTTTACAGTAAAGACAAGACATGGGTGTCTGTGAGATACACATAGATGTGTATGTATGTGTTTGTGTGTGTATATGTTAGTATATATGAAAATGCAAAAAATGGTGCTCAAAAATTTAGTAATATGAAATTTCATCTGGTGTACTTTTCCAGTATACTAAACTGAAAATACAGTCTCTTGTCTTAATTTACATTTGCTCATCCTTATGTTTTGTATTCAATTTATTTCAGAAGCTAAAATTCTTGATAAAGAATAGTCTTCAAAGGGCAAGAAACAATCCAAAAATTAACATAAATGTTGCTCATGAACCTCTCTACATCATTTTTGAAGGAGAGGTCTAACTTTAAAGAAAATATTTTGTGACTTTACGTTGCATATTTAGAACAGCTTGAGAGTAATGTTAAAGGTATATACATCATTATAGTAACCAAAAAATTACAATATTCTCTCTGGAGTTCCGTGAATGTTTTCTTGGTAAACAGATACAGTTAATTTCTAAGTGATGAGATTAGTGACAAGCCTAGGAATTTAAGCAGAAGATAGATGTCAACTCTATGCATGATTTTTATACCTATGATGTCAGGGGTGGTCAATTTCGAAACACTATTTGGTGAAAGAATCTTAACTGAATAACAACTTTTCAGAAGAATGTCATTTTAAAAGGTTTCATCAGCCGGGGATTTAGCTCAGCAGCTTGAGCGCTTGCCTGGTAAATGGAAGGTCATGAGTTGGATCCCCAGTACCAAAAAAATAAACAAATAAAATAAATAAACAAAAGGTTTCATCATGAGTGTCATGATACTTCTCCAGCCCCTCTGGTCAAATTGTTTACATACCGAAACACTGGCCCCTTAACATTACAAAACAAATACTAACATATGACAACTAAATGATAAATGAGATGAAACAAAAATAGGGCTTTCTATGAAGTACATAAGAAAGTAATTCTTGAAGGAAAACATTGATGAGTAAAAGAAAGTTTTTTAAAGTGGAACAGTTTAGCTACCTTAATTTTGCAATTATAAGCATGTATACATTCGTGAGTACTATATATACTCTCATTTAAAATATAAATTCTCCTCATAACAAAAAAGTCATATAGCAGGTTTCTATTGATTCATTGAGGCAAAAGTTTTGTGCTAATAATTTGTTGGATAATGTTTCATGTCTATATTTTTTAACCTAAATAGTCTCTGGGAATATAATAATATGCAATGTGCTGATGATTGTTACTCTTTTATTGGCTGGTTGTGAAATTGTTTTGTTTTGGTTTCTTACTTTCCTTTTGCTTAAAATAAAAATAAAAAAATAAAATAAAATATAAATTCTCATTACATATATTCCTTAATTACTTAATATTATTGGCTTCTGTATACAATGCAAAATGCAAATAGCGACATTCACTCCTCTCTTCTTTCCAGAATTATTGAAATGAGTTGATAATGTATACAAACACTTTAATCTAGGAAATGTTAGAACTGACATAATTTCCTTCTGCAGATATAATTTTCCTTTGATTAAGAGTGCTCTGATTCTATTACCACATGTAAAAGCAAAACCAGAAACTCCACCTTCAATTTTTTTCTCTACCTTACTGCATGAGATTCTAAAATTAAATTTCAATAGCTTGCAAAACTCCACTGGCAAATTAACAGAGAAGTGATCGAAGGCATTTTTAGCTACACCTGTTCAACCACTAATTTAATGAAAGAATGACTTGGAAGTTGCAATTAGTAGACATAATAATATTGTTATGAACTAAAAAATGTCTTTAAAATAGCTCAGGTAGAATCAATCTTAGCTAATAAAAAATAACTATTGAAAAAACATTTATAAATTTTTAATTTATATCCTGATTTCCTTAACTTCCTTGATACCTAGCTTCTGTTTCAAATAAAGAAAGTGTGGAACTGCTCGTGGAGTGCCTAGCATTTGTGAATATGACTTCATCATGCATAGAGAAATAAAATAGTTAAAGGCTAGAAAAATTATTCCTGTTTGTGCAGTCATCATTAAGACAGTACCAAAAGATGAGCCAGAACAATTTTTTAATTATAATTCTATTTTACATAATTCTCTATATTCGGTTTTGTGTATACTGAAGAATGTCATTGAAGCCATGAGAAAGGAATCAGATTCTTATTTTTAACCAAAGCATTGTGGGGTTTATGTCTAAATTTCATAAATGATTAAGTTCCCCATGTGCCTTTAAGAAAATACTGAGAAACTTTCTGGGCCTAGAACAGAAAATTTAAGTTGTGAACTTATTTAATAGCTATACCTTCCAGAGTAGAACAAAGGGAAAGAGTTATTGAGGTAACTAAAACAAAGCAAGAAATACTGCAGAAAAAAAGAAAAATATTTTTCCACAGGTTGGTTTCCAGCAGCTCAGAAGGAGATGAATGAACTGAAATGGTATGTGTAGCAGAAGAAATAGATGCTGAGTTATTACTTCTTGAAATGCTATAAGGTATTTACAACAACAAAAGAACCTCTTGAAAATAAAATCACTGCCCAGTTTCTCAACAACAAACAACCTTCAGACTTCATTGGCAATATCATACCTTAAACACTAGTTCATATTTAAATATTTTAATCATGACTTAAATAAAATTTGTATTTTATTTATTAGCTGTGTCTACATTCAGATGCTATCTTCAGAATGCTATTTCCTTTCCCATAGCAACAATAATAAATGTAAACCCAGAAAAACATATTTTCTTTTCAACATATCACCTCATTCTAAATCACTAACTAAGGGCCGGGAGTTTGGTTCAGTGACTTAAGCACCTGTCTGACAGGTGTGAGGTTGTGAGTTCAATCCCTGGTGCCGCAAAGAAAAAAAAAAAAATCACTAACTAAATTGTAGTATCTAAATTTCTTGGGTGTTATCTTTAACTTTAAAAAAGAAAATATTAAAAGTAAGTTTTCATAGTAGTCAAATTTTTATTATCCAAAGAGTATCATGGAGTTCATTTTGAAAACATGCTGTCTTATCTTTCTCATTAAAATAATAACAATAATATGCACATAGTGCTTGGATATTTCCCATTGTGAGTTTCAAAATTCAGAAATCAGAGAACATTACTGAAACACATTAGTTTGCATTTTCCTCTTAATGGCTTCCATGGTTACATAGGTAGAAGACAATTATGACAATGATTTTAATCAATAGGAATTTTGTAATCAATAGGAATGTTTTTAATCAATAGGAATATTATCCTACTGGCATTTCAATGTTCTGTCTCTCTCTCTCTCCATATATATGGAGATATATCTCCAAAGTGGAAACATAGGTGATCTATTATCTTGATTTGACAAATGAAGCAGTATCAGACAGGCCTGAAATATTTCCTGTATCTCACAAAGCTGCTGAAAGCAAGACATTTTTTTCATGCAAAATAAAACGTAACTATTAGTTGTAGCCCTTATGCCACACTTTGCTAGTAAAATCTGAGACAAATTCATTGTCTCTACCTGTTGATTAGTGAGAAATGAAGTAAATTATACTTGTGGTAAGTTTTTGTCTTGGTTTGCTCTGGGAAGTTGTGTGTGCGTGTTTTTATTTCAGTTTGTTTTCTTGGTTTGTTGTTGTTGTTATATGATACTAAGCAGTAAATTTTTTAGCATGATAGTAATCTAACTAGGTTGTTTATTTGTAGATCTTAAGCAGAGAATTCTACAGATACAGATTACATGAGAATTCTACATATTAACAGATAAAAATTTAACAGAATCCTATACAAAATTGGGTAGACATTGAGATGTTTGAAATTCATCTATATTTAACTTTGATTTCCAACTGGTTCCAAATTGTTTTTTAGATTTCATAATATATACTGTTTTTAAGGTGAAAGAAATGTACAATTTTTATATTATATAACGTTATTGGCTAACATTGTTCTCACTGTAGAAATTTTAGTTTCTACCATAGAAATACCTCCCTCTCAGATGCCATCCTTAAATATGACTTTGAATCTACTTCCTTGGAGAGGCAAAATCTATGTCCCTACTCCAAATGTGCCAGTGAGATCACTGTATTGAATAGTGAGGTATGACAGAAGTGATGCTATTAACTTTTGAGGCAAGATCACTGAAGACTGAGGCAGGAGGATCGTTGTGAGTTTGAGACCAGCCTGGGCTACAAAGTGAATTCAAGGCCAGCATGAACTGCATAGTGAGAAAGTCTCAAAAAATAGGGCCCGGGATTTAGCTCAGTGGTGTAAGTGCCTTCCTGGCAGGTGTTGAGGTTGTGAGTTTGATCCCCGGTACCAAAAAAAAAAAAAAAAAAAATCACTTTTACTCAAAGTCATGAAACTTTGCTTGCTGAAATACTTGTCTTTGAAGGCCTTTACAAGGTCTGACTGCCCCAAGGCCACCAAGCCATAAAGAAGAATAAACGAATAAACTCACCCAAAGGAGAAACCACATTGAAAGGCCATGAGAATACAAGGAAGACACACAGAATCTCAGCCACATCCCCACGAGATCCTGAGTTATAGCCACCCAGTTCCAAATTCCAACTTACCAGAAATCATAAGAAATAATAAAACAACAGTTATTTTTAAGTCAAAGTTTTAGGAAATCAGTTTACTCCTAGATAACTCATTTTTTAAACAAATTTTCTTTGAATGTCTACTTTGTGCTGGGCAATTGCCTAAGTACTCAATGCTGCAGAGCATTCCCTTCAAATAAGTTTAATCTTTTCATCCTCTATGTTTCCATAGTCTTTAAATATAGCATTTATTTCTATTGTATAAGTTGTATACATATTTGATCATAAATTTATAAATTAACAATGTGAGTTTTGGTTAATTTTCTCTCTACATTATATATCATGCACTTAAATGTTTGTTGATTGACATGTAGCACCTCTCTGGATGAAGAAATTCAGTGCAACAATAATCACACACTTATCCCCCATGACATAAATTAAACCAATAAAGTTTTCTAATAAATGGTTTCTTTAAAATAGAAGAAGTCTAAAATTGAAGGAAAGTGTTTTTTAATATTTAAATGACATTGCTGTTGAGCTACTTATTGCAGCAGTCAAAAAGGAAATTTATTTTTCAAATATTCTGGTTGTTAGTAAAGAAGCCTTAAATTATTAAAACAGTCATGCCTTAAAGTAGTTGTGTTTTACTTGTCAAATAGTCTGCAGCCACAGATATAGGTGATTTTGTTCTAATTGTAGCTTAAAAATGAAATAGATCCCTGATGTGTGGGATAAATAGTATCCCCGGTTCCTGGTTACAATCTTCTTTCCCACCACTAGTCTATGCTGTTGCACCAAGTACCGAAAGTTTCTCAGTGTCCACCAACACATTCCAAAGCTCACTTTTGTCTAAGATTTTTACCTCGCATGGAAAAAAGTCAGATTTCTTATTCTTTGCTCAAATTGAAGCAGCCAATTTTAAAAATAATTCTCCTCGCAAAAACATATTTTGGTTCATAAATTTAAGTTTTAAAATTTTATGTCAATTCGGAAAAGAAAATTAAGAGAAATCTTTTTTTAAGTGCAAGGAACCTCTCTTTCTAATTTTGAATGGAAGTTCTTATCTAATCTCCACAGTTATGCATTCTTACAATTCTGAGTTTTTGTTGATTTCTCCCAGTCCTCTGCCCTACATTGATCTACATTTAATGAGTTTCCAAATCCTATGAATTTTACCTCAGCACTATTTTTCCTACTCAACACAGTTGCTCCCCCAACACATACACACACACACACACACACACACACACACACACACACACACACCCCTTGCATTTGTGTGGCTTAGACTCTCAGTGTCTAGAGAGTGAGTAATAGTACAAACATTTGAGGCAGCATTATCTGTGCGATGCTCTGTGCTAAGGCCTGCACATATGCTTTCTATTTAAACCTCACGGCAACATGATGAAACTGGTTTCAAAGTTATTCCTACTTTACAGATGAGAAAATTCATGGAACACCTGCAAAAGTAATCGCCCAAGTTCATAGTCAGAAATAGTAGTAGCAATACACATATTAGCAAGTACGATTTCAGAACCAGTGTTTTAATCTACTTCTCTAACTCATGGCAGGAAGGGACCTTAATAAAACCCTTTCTACTGCCTGTAATGCTTCATTCTCCTTTAACATTCTTGTAAATTTGTCCATAGCCTATATTGGAACTTCACCAATGGCTATCACAATAGTCTTTAATTCCAATTCAATCTATGCTCTAGTGAGACTGTTTTCAAAGTATTTTGTTATAATCTTCCTCTGCTAGAATGAACAACTCATATTTTTAAATGCAACACTTAAAACAACTTCAAACATCCTAAATTTCCTGCAAACTTTACAATTCACACTCAATTTGTGTCCAGAATCCTAAATCTGTGGTTTTCTAGAACATGCTCTTCAGTGATTCTATCTCAACAAATCCCTATTCATTTCACCTTTCTAGAGCCAAGCAAAATATTTCTTCTTTCCACAAGACTTCTGTGATCCAGTCTAGTAGATATAATCTCTCCACCTCCTGGAAAACAACTGGAGTTCTTTTTTCCAGTTGATGCTTTGAGTATCAGAGAGTTCAAGGGCAAGAAAAGTCTAACCGAGTCAGAACAAATAATCCAAGTATAGAAAACTATTTTATCAATACAGGGTTTAAAAAACTGTCAAAAAAATAAAAAATAAAAAATAAAAAACTGTCTAAACTGCTCTTGATGGTGCAGACCAGTGCGGAGGCAGGAGGTTTACAAGTTTGAGCCCAGCCTGGTCAACTTAGTAGGGCCCTGTCTCAAAATAAAAAGGAGGTGGAAGTGGGGGATGTTTCTCAGTGTAAAGGGCCTAGGTTTAATCCCTACATATAAAAATAGAAAAAGGAGTGAGAGAGAAAGAGAGGGAGAGAGAGGAAGAAAGGGAGAAAGAGAGAAAGGGAAAAAGGAAGGAAGAAGGAAGGAGGGAGTTAGGGAGATAGTGAAAAACCCCGGCTAGCAATAGGTAATACGAAAGTGGAGGCCAACAGGATTCACAAAATAATACCAGAGATTTTTAAGGAATAATCAGGGAGGCAAATTTAAGGAATACTCCAAAATCAGAAATCAAAGCATGAGAAGGAATTAGAAAATGGAGTCATATATGATAACTGGTTTCACCATGGAGCCTTCAGTTTTTTATTAGGATGTCCACATGTGCCACAGTGCAAAACCACTTCAAGATGCTACATGGCCACCTAAAACTGACACTTTTCCACACATTTTTTCTATGATGTATTACAATTTCAAGCCTGGCATAATTCAGAAGTCAGCAGCTGTGGTTTCCTATGTTCCTGACTAATCTATCAATTTTTTGAGGAGAGTCACAATTTTGTCAAAGTATTCCTGTAAGAAATCTGTAACATTTTAACAAAATATATGATCAAAAAATATTTGATTGGTATGTGCATGGATAGATGGATGAATGCATTAAAAACAAAACTTGGGTTTCATTATTTCTCAATAAGCAATTTTTCAAAATGTCTGAATTAAAATGACTAGTTCTCAATAAACTCTTTAGAAGCTTTCATATATACTGTTATAAATTCTACTGTTTTCCAAACTGCAATTAATGGATTTTTAGTTAATTGAACACAATATGTGACTGAAATTAAAAAGGAAATTAAATGAAGAATTGTTTTGCAAAATATTTTTGATGAAGCCCGTAACATGTTGTGGCCTGAATTTGAACTTTGTATAAAGGAAAGAAATCTCACAAACTGTAAAAGTATTTTTTATTAATAAGTATAAAACACCCAACTACTTTTATTAACTGAATATGGAACTAAACTGGAGACCATCAGAAATCATATCATGGCTGTGAAGAGAAAGAAAACTATGTACATTCTTTTGCTATTATTTTTAATGATTTTCATCTTGAGGAAAAATATCCAATAGATATAGTCATAATGTGTCTTCTTTTTCCTAAAAGGAAGGATTCAAAATAGTACTGGATAAAATTATATAGACTACTAATTTCTTCATAATGAAAAAAAAATTAAGAACCTTAACTGAAATATTGCAGAAATGTTTAGCCTTAGCCGGGCGTGGTGGCGCAGGCCTTTAATGCCATCACTCTGGAGGCTGAGGTAGGCGGAGCGTTGTGAGTTCGAGGAGGGCTTGGGCTACAACGCGAGGGCAAGGCCGGCCTGAGCTACATAGTGTGACCCTGCCTCAAAAAACAAGGTCCAGGAGTTTGGCTCAGTGCCTTAAACAGGCAGGCGTGAGGTTGTGAGTTCAATCCCCGGTGCCGCAAAAAACAAAAAACAAAAAACAAAAAAAAAAAGGAAATGTTTAGCCTTTGGTGAAATTCACTGTGAACTGAAATTCATTTTTAATCATGAAGTGTATTTTTCCTTTGGTATTTTATCTCTGTTTTAATTTGCTATTTAGCAGTGCCCTGAAATATTAATAATTTGTTTAATAAATTCTTTCTCTTAATTGATTTTTAATGAAGAAATCTATCTTAGAGATCGGTATGAGAATTGATATTGTATACTTTCTAAAAGTGTTGAATTATTGACCGGCTAAACAGTTTCATCTGGGCCTTTGTCCTTTGCTGTCATTGTCCTTGTTCATATTTTTCTAGAATCTTTGTGAAATATATAAATTATTGAGCATATAAGCCCTAATCACAGTTATTTTAGAAATTAAGAGGGAGGCATTTCATTCACAAAGTCTGTTTGCAAAAATACAAAGTTTTATTCTAGATGAAAATGATAAATAATTTATAATAAGCTTGATAAGCACAATTAGTCATACTATTTTAAAACATGAATGAGAATAGGGGGAAAAAGATAGTTCTAGTCCCACAGAGATTCCACCCTTGGTCTGTTTTCTGGAAACCATACCCCAGCTATTTCTACATGGTTGCCTAAGTGCCAGACAAATCCCTTTCTCCATGCCAATTTTCAGTACATGGGAAGATCAGCTCTAGAGTTTCACAGAGTCAAGGTGCTTCCGTCAGAATTATTGGGACAGTGACTCCTCTATTGTACTCCCCTGGATTGTGAAATTCAAACATAATGCTCAGTTTGGGATATAGGTAAACTTTTAGAGAAAGGAAATGTATGGTCCCTTGATATTCCAAACCATTCATACTCCCCAAGAGAAATTTATGCAGGGATTATCTCTGTAAATTTCAGAGCCAGAATGGGCAATAAAAAACCCTGGATTTGATCCCCCTGGCTTCTTCATTTACTTCGGTGTTTGTTTTTTGTTTTTGTTGTTGATACAGAGTCTTGCTATGTAGTCCAGACCAATCTTGAGTTCACTCTGTGGCCCAGGCTGGGCTCCATCCTGACTCAGCCACAACACCCAGCTCCCTGACTTCTCCATTACTAAGTGATTTTTTGAAAACATGTTTACCTTCTCTGAATCAGTTTCTTTATAATGTTGCTGATTTTATAGTATAGAAAGAGTAAATGAGTTAATAAGTAAATATGTTTTTAAATATTAATAACCCAACTCACACATACTTGCTGCTCAATAAACACAAACGGCTATAGTGATGGTGGTGGTTAAATTCCCAGTAAGTTCCAAAGCCAAGACATCCCTGCAAAAAAAGGACTGAAAACAGTAAATTAAACCCATTAGAAAATTTTCAGTAGATGTTACCTTCTTACTTCTCAAAGGCTGAAATTAAAACTCAGAGATTTGGTTTGAGATTTGTCATGAACAAAGAGAATGCAGTCTAGCCCGGAATATCTGATGAGAGCCAGTGAGAAAAGGGTAGCATGGGGGAATAACTGTCCACAGATTTAGGTTTTCCAGGGATGGTTTTTGTTGTTGTTTTGTTTACTCATTCATGTACTTGTTTTGTTGTTTCATTTTTAATTTATTTTGTAACATTTCTCAACCATGGGAAATCTTGAATTTTCTACATCTTGGTTTCTCATCAACAAAACATGAAAATAATAGTGTATCAAGTCAACAATTAATTGATGGTAATCTTAACAACATAATTTGAATTAAGATCCTCAGTCATACTCTAGATTACATACACAATGCTTTATGTGGACTTGCATTTTGGAGTTTCCCAAGCCATACATCCCTAGAGACATGTTCTGAGAGATATTCTAAGAAAAGAAAGAAAGAAAGAAAAAAAGAAGCTAAGTTTATGATCAAATATAGTCAGGAAACATTAAATTTTACATTCATTTCTTGCAGAATCACAATTAATATTGGCATATGAAAAGCCTTGATAAATTCCACACTAATGAAAACTATAAAGCTCAAAATTTTCCTGCTGGTGTTTCTACAAGTTATATATATATATATATATATATATATATATATATATATACATATATATCCCTAACCTCTTAATTTTTTCTAGTGTCCAGTAGAACACACTTTGGTAAATATAATTACCTCCTCAATTCAGCAAAATTTCTGTACTAGGTCCAAAGACAGGAAGTGCTGGGCAAAAGAAACATCACAGATACTAATGATGTAGTCTGGTGGTTACACAAATCACTTCTGACAAACCCATGTCCATTGTCATGAGTTGTTTGACACCACAGAGAGAATCTTTTTTGTAACTGCTAAGTGGGCTTCCACTTTTATTTTTATCTTACAAACTTGCCGTGGCTCATTAAAAGAAGTAAATACTAGGAAGAGGAAAAATGACACATATAAGACCCAGATAAACTAGATGAGGCTATTAGCATAACTCACATGCATCATTGAGCAGGGATGGTTCATACTGATAATCACATACATTTATGGATATGATTGGAGATTCCATGAACATTTAATTATAGATAAACTGGACTCAAATTTGAAAATTAAATCAGATCAGAATCTGATTACTTTGGAAATAAACAAGGAATGTTACTTTTTCTACTTCTTAATACCTAGCCAAACAACAAGCCTTGTCAATAGACCTACTGTGTATAAGAAAAACAGAGTGGTGATTTGTAAGACAGATACCTGTTCTCACAGAAGACTTCCTGACACATAAGGGTTCATTCATAACTCAGTGGCTTAAGCACCTGCCTGGCAAGAAGGAGCTTGTGAGTTCGATCCCCAGTGCCACAAAAAAAAAAGAAAAAAAAGAAAAAAAAGAAAGGGCCCATTTATAAATACTTGCTAACTAGGGAACAAATCCTCCCTGCCCCCAGGAGTTTACTAGGCCCTACAAAACAGTATGCATTTACATTACAAAAGGAAGAGATTATTCAAGCATTGTCTGTTAATGCCTAGCATTAATTGGATTAAATGCAAAACAAATGGTTTCTACCAAATTTTCAGTTGGTTTCTAAATTCTCAGTTATCGAAAAACAGGCTAGCAAAAGAGCTAAATGAGAATTTTTTATGAAAAGGAAAAATTCTACAATTGCAGTATATAAGTTTATACGTGAACAAATCATGTAACCTATCTAAATAAGCCAGACATCTGGGGTCATACTGGAGTGAAAGGACATGGCTGACATGGGGCCCAGCAGTGTTAGAAAACAGAACTGCATAAAAAGATTCAGTTACTGCCTGGAATTTCAGTTAGAGTCCATCAGAGAGACGGACAAGAACAGTTTGCCTATCGAATAATGTTTCCACTAGGGAAGGTTAGAACTTTAGAATAGAATTAAAACATAGACATTCTAAAACCAAAATAGGAAGAAGTGAGAGTACGCATGAAAAGAGCAACCCATAAAGTTAGGGCTAAAGTCCAATCTAGATCCAGAGAGGAACTTAGAGGAGAGCTGGGAGCCTGGGTGACACCAATAAATTTTATATAAAAGTTTCCTATAACTCAGTTAAATATTAATTTGCTTAATAAGCAGTGGCTTTTGCACAATCATTTCATGGCTGCCAAATAGCTTCTAGTATACTAGAAATTCAGAGAAAGTCAATAATTCAGTCATACAAATTGCTTAGATCAGGAGGTAAAATGCATTTACCCTTGTGAAATATTGTAGACTAAATATTTGAGTCTTCTCAAGCTTCATGTGGTGAATTTACAACCTTGAACATAGTGAAATTAGAATATAGGAATTTGAGGTCACTATCAGTGAGGGTGGAACCCTCACGAATGGAATTAGAGCTGATGAGAAAGAGATTCCGTCTACCCTGTGACGACACAGTAAGAAAACACCTGTCTATGAACCAGTTAGTGGACCCTCACCAGACACTGAATCTGCTAGCCCCTCAGTGTAGGACTTTTCATCTTCCAGAACTGTGAGAAATAAATATTTATTGTTTATCATTCAGTATGGTGTACCCATTTTTGTTATGGCAGTCCTATAGACTAAAACGTGGACATTCTAAGGTCGTGAGCGAGTGACCAGAACACGTTGGACTGAAGTGATGAGGCCTGGGATTTAATCTTAGACCTTTTATTTATTTCTGGTTTTATGAACTTAGGCAGATCATTGAAACTCATGGGCCTTAAAAACTCACCAGATTGAAAACAGATGTTTTAGAGATATGTGAAGGTTAAATGAGTGTCTATAAAAATGTTTAATGTACTGCTTCCCACATAACAGGTGCTAAAATATTTTTCCAAATATTTCACCACCTAAAGTAATCTTAGCAAATTATTTTATTTGATAGGATTAGGTTAACATACATATATTTCCTTTTTCCATTTTTGGTGAATACATATCTGCTCACTAAATTATAAGGAAATAAAGTTGAAGAGGAAAAGGTTGGTACACTAACCAGATCTCTCATTGGTTTTAAATTTTGTTGACCCACTAGCTCCTGTTCTGTTGTATCTAAATATTTCTAAAACTTTGGAGGTACTGCCACTTTATTGTGCTCTTTCATGGCTTTGTTTCTTTGTTATAGTTGCTTTATGATATTAACATATTAAAATGAGTTATTTCCACAAGTTGCACCTAGTCAAATTTTGTGATACTTCACAGAGACATGTAGAATATTACAACTTAAAACTGGAGTTTTTAAACCAAACTTTAGAAAAACAAAGTTCATTGTTATGTGACATTGCATTTACTAAAACCCAAATATCCAATATACTTAGTCTCTGTTCTCATACATTTTTACTCAAATATTGATTCTAAATCATAGTTTAGTTTAAAGATGAAAGTACTTTTTAATTGTGCTCCCTAATATTTATAGGTGAACATGTACTAAAGCATTAGTGAAATGAGTCATGTTAAAATGTAACTACAAGGGCTGGGAGTTTGGCTCAGTGCCTTAAGCGTCTGCCCTGGCAGGCGCGAGGTTGTGAGTTCAATCCCTGGTGCCGGAAAAAAAAAAAATGTAACTACAGTAATTCCTACATAATTGCCAACAACATAGGTAATGTCAATTTTGCTCATTTTAAGTCAAGCCACAAAGTTAATATTTTAGAACAACTTAATACATTAAAGAGGAAACAGCTGTTTAAAATAAAAATTTCATTTTATAGAATGTTTGTTTTAAAAGTATAAGAGTATTTGCTTCTGAAAATGAGTTGATTGCAGTAAATACATGTGCATAGTTCAATAAATATAAACTAACATTTACTAAACATGGGGCTTTGAGGTCAGACAGCCCAGATCCAAGTTTTCACTGTTTGTGGTACTTAACTGCTATTTGGCTTAGTTTCTTCATTGAAGAAAATAGAAATTAGTGCAGAAAATTGCAACGTGAGTTGTATAAAGTGCTTAGGCCAAGACATAGCACACAGTAAGGCTTCAGTTAATATTAGCTCTACCATAGAACTGTATTCCAATCCTTTTTTTTTAACTTATGTGCTTTAAAAGTAATTTAAACTACATCAAAAGTAGAATGGCCCTAAAATGTCACTATTCTTAATTATAGGTGATCTCTGCTTTGAGGCTTTTATAAATGTGTTTTTCTATAACTGATTTCGCCTGGTGCCTTTTTTCTTAAGGTAAAACTGCTCCTTCACCCAAATATCTGAAAAGATGCTAAATAACTCAAGTGAAACTCCTCATTTAAGATCATTTTAATTACAGTAGAAACAACAGATGTATATATATGCTCATTAATGAAAGAATTTGTAGTTGTGTCCCTCTGAAAGTTAAGCTAAAAAATTATAGATTATATTGAGATGCAAAAAGAAACACTGCTCTCTAAGTCAAATACTCTATTATTAAAAACTGTCATCCCTTATGAATTTCATAAATAGTAAACCCAGGAACAGAGTAACCATTTTAAAAAGTCTGGAGGGGATTCCATAACAACATTTAAATGCATTACTACTCAAACAATTTGATTGGATTATAAAATATTTAAAACTGCAGCTGTCGTTGTGGTGTTTACTGTTGATTATTTTGATTTCAAGATCTTCACATAAAAAGGTACAAGTTTACAGAACTATTTGTATTGCACTGATAAATAACTGCACTGCAAAATGCACTGCATGGTGTATATATTTACATTAAAAGAACAAAATTAGATATAGCAGAATAAAACCATAGTTTTCTGAAAGTTCTCTCTCTGAATAGCAGTAGTCACTTCAACACTAAAAACACCACACATGGTCTAGTTGAAATTGAACTAAAAAAAAATAAGCAAACTGAATTAATATAAATTCTGGTATAATACTGCACTACACAAGATTCTACATAAATGAAGAACATTCAGCAAACATGAAAGTATTTATAACCAGCAATTATTTTTAAAGTTCTATTTTGTTGGTGAGGATCAGGTGTCAGACTACCTAGAGGGGTTTGCCTTCAGAAGGAAAAGTTTTACCATATTTTATCATTACATGTTTAAATAAATGGAGTGGATAGATGAAAAACTTAGAGATAAGAAAGAAATATGTATTGCTCACTAGAATAGTAAAATAACATGGAAAAAATTACAACCATAAAGATTTTCACTACGTTCAAACTATACTACTTTTCCAAGGCAGAACGTGGTATAATGATGTCCAAAAATAATGATAGACAAAAGAAAATATTAGCCTTATCATAATTACTTGTAATAAGCTCTATTTGTCATAAGAAGGTACACTTCAGTGAGGATCTTATAACACTAACAAGGCCTCTCATTAGATGAAGAAATATATACCTCTATTTAAAGAATTCAGTCTTAAAATCACTGCGAAGAGCTATAGACAAGAAACTGATTTTAGTTTTAGTTTAGCCGGTAAATTTTAAATACTCACTGTATCAACCCACTCTTCTTAGCTCAACTCTGATCACTATTTTTACATGTATGTTATTTGTAAAAAATTTGCAATTGTTTTAAAAATTTCATGGTGATTACTGGTCTTGTTTGACAAATGAGGAGGAGACTAATGTTCACCTAATTAAGCATTTTACTCAAGGTTACATGCTCATAAACAAAGATTACACTGTGTACTAACCGAACCTGGGTAGACAGAACCACTTGCTGAAGTAGCAAATGATTCTCCAGCTCTGATATTGGATAGATGTGATTTCATATTCAAGCTCTAATCTTGGGGAAGACACTTGAATTCTCTGATCTTTTGATTCTTCATTTGTAAAATAAATATCATAGTAGTACATGATCCATAAGACTGTTGTAAAGGTCCAATAAATTAATGATCATAAAGTACTATTTTAGAAGAATTAATAAATAAAGGAGATGAAATATGCATGCACAATGTTTGCTTTCAAATGTAGACTCTTCAGAGCACTACTTGGCAAATCTTTAGATCCCAATTAGGAACACAGCTATTATCTGTTAAAATTAGATCAGGAAGTCAATTAATAACCCAGGTAACTAGATAAATGGTAGAAAAGAAAGCACCAACAACATTCTAGTGTACTTATTTAAATATGAGAAACAACAAAAAGAGAATAGGATAAGGATGTTGATACTGGGTCTCCTTCATTCTTTCAGTCAACCAACATTCACTCTCTTGCCTCCAGTTCTTCCTTTGCTACTTTTATAATGGGTGATTGTGGAATAACTGGAGTGGCAGCTACAAATTCAGATAAGTCAATTGGAAGGTCAGTTAACATTCTTAGGCCCTAATACATTCATCTGCAAAATAAGGATAGCACATGTCTAGATGCCATACTATGCAGGTGAAAGCAATGTATTCTATTTGTGTGTGTATATGTATATTTTATTGCCAAAATTGGGCATAGTAGATCTAGACACATTTTGGACTTTCGACGGAATTCATCCTTTGAGTCAATTCCTTACTAAAGTTTTCAAGAATCCTTGAAGCATTCAGTTTTCACTAACGGTATCTAGTTATTTCAAAACTATTTCAGGTTAGCATACTGAAATTTTTATCATGTAAATAATTTTCACATTATCATTTTGATAAATGAAATTTTTAATCAGTTTCATTTTCATCAGAGAGGAAATGGTTTTGAATGTTTTAGGACACATGTGTAAATTTGTGTAACACAAATAACAAATACACATGTGTAATGTTTATTTCAAATAAATTTTGTTTATTTCAAAGTTTCTCTATAAAGAATGAAAAGACTCATGAAAAGTATTATTATTTTACAATCACGCCTTGTAGTTGCCCTGTGTATTTATAAACTAGAAGTTGTAAGTAGACAAATATAATTTGGTAAGCTGGTAATTTCAGAAGTAAATGTAGATTTGGAGCTCTATTAACTGAAGTTGAAAATTAGCCCACCAGATTTCAGCTACCCAGCAGTAATTAATTCCATCATGTGAAGCTTAATTAAGGAAAAACAAAGTATATTGCAAATTGTTGAAAAGGAAAGCCACCAACTGATGACACAGGACTATTGAAATATATTAAAGAAATGGTACAGTATGTTAAGCAGTAATTACGCCAAAATTCTCCCAGCTTTATTTTGTCTTCCTTTCCATATCCTTGGCTCTCAGAAATTCATTCTCAGTTCTTTGGCAAAAGAGGCTGGAAGAGACCAGAAGGAGGAGAGGGGGAGTGGACAGCTCATGCTAATGCCACTCTTGATTTCATATTTTTTTTAAAAAATCCTACTTTGCGCATATAAAATATAGTTCATTTCTTATCCTGAGAGTTACCCTGGCATATGGCTCCATTGGAAACATCAAGGTTTTTAGTACTTTTAAAAATGGCTTGCCTCTTTTCCAGTCTTTTCTTCAGATAGATGTATTGTCAATGCCACGTTTAGAGTTTATTACTGTTATATTGGTAGAATCTTCTTCATTTTCTGACCAAAAAAGTCTTGACCTTTGATGATAGATGAGGCAAACCTGGGACTGATTATGAAAGCACCTGACTAAGCAGTTTCATTTTCAGGTATGACTTAGCTCTTGCTGTAGGAATTTTTGTGGAATCTAAAAGGTATGTTCTCTAAACCCAGAGAGAAAACACTTTTCTACTGTTTAGTCTTCTACTGAATTGAATAATTCAAAGGTACAATCCATGGAATTCTATAATCATTCTCCAAAACCTATGTGTCAAATTCAAGTTCCCTGGTCCGACCCACTCTTGATTTATGGTAAAATGTAATATCAAATAATTTATTTTTAAGAATATGCTTGTGTATCTAAAGCCTTTAAATTCGTTATTGAGCAGGTAAGGAATTGACATAACAGGAATAATCAATATCTTAAAGTTAAATGTGAACTATAAGACTTAGTGCCTTGTTATATTACCCACCTTGGATGAAGTTTTCCATTTCAAAAGTAGGAAATACTTATCCAATTCAATTCATCATCACTAGTCTGCTTTCATCTGCAGTAAATCATGGATGAAGACAACTGAATTCATAAAATTATCAGATAATGGTAGACTCTGCCTAAAGAGGGTAAGGAAAATCACCTAAAGATATGTAGCAAATAGGGAAGTTTTGTGTATGATCTAAAATGTAAATTGAAGGAACTCGAGTTTGTTCTTTAAATAGTAGTTTCTTCTTTAAATTATTTCTTCTAAGAGAAATATTTTTTCTTTATTTGCAATGCTAAGAAAGGTTTCAAGGCCACTTTTACACAAGTGACTTTTGACTTCTGGTTGACAACAATTTCTGAGGCCTGAGGCTGTTGTCAGTCACTTTTTCAAATTGGAGGATATTACAATAATTTTAAAAGTATTCCCCTACTTTCAGGTCCATATGTATATTCTAAATTTTAATATCACCTATAAACAAGTTACAGAGTGCTTCATGTAACAAAAAAATGCAAGTTCTAAAAGTACATTCATAATCAGAACCATACAAATCTCTGCATCCAGAAATTTTGAAGGACTGAGCAAGGTTATATTTTTTCTTAGCACATTTTTCATTTATTTTCCATTTTTCTTACCTGGCAGGCAGCTAGGGGCTACAGAGTCAAATAATGAAGTTGTCTTTCATTTGAATACAGTTTATTAATGGCAAAACACTAATCCATTAATCAATTTAAAACAAGTCAGTAAATTTTTTTTAAAAAGCCTCAGTATCTCTTTTAGTAACAGAGATCACATGACTTTTAAAAAGGAGCCATTATCTCCACGGGTTTCTCAGCTGAAGTTAAGAATCTAAAAATGATTTTCACCCCTTCTCATTAATATGCAAAATTATTCAAATTAGATAGTAATTAACCATCTACTCAGTAGAAAACCTTTTCATGATAATTTATGATAAACTCAGTTGCCACTTTGATTGAGATTGATTTTTGGTGTTGGAAATCTATCATGAATACAAAAAAGCACCTGAAAAAATATTTTTAAACACCTAACTTATTGCTGAGCTAATTACACGGTAGCCATGTTCTGAGACTGTTCCAAAGAGAGGCTTATGGAACCAAGACCAGCACTGAAGAGGCTGTGTATACACTCTGCTGTGTTTGCCACAAATCTCATCCAAGAGTAAAATGTCTTAGGATACCTCTGATTAGATAACTCATATTGTTTGGGTTTTATCATTGTTTAATTCAATTCAACCAACCCTAACTGTCACACTTTGTATGAAACAGCCTGGATTAATGCAGAATTTCAATAAGAAAAGAACTATGGAAATTTTCACATATCCTCAAGATCAATTGATTTCACAAGATACTGTGTTCCATGAGTTTAGTTTCAATTTGTAAATAGACTTCAGTTTTACTCTGTGCAGATGAAAAACAGACCTCAGTAGTAGATGATGAAAGGGTGATTATTATGTGCTCATGGGGCCAGTGGAAGTCATTTTCATTCTCCACATCAAAAGCTGGAGTTGACTATCTGTGACCATAGGGTATGCAACTGGATCTAAACACTGAAGACCGCTATTCAAAATGTTGCTCCCTGGGAGTAACAAAACCATGGGACACAGTTAGCAACCTTCTGTTTGCACTTTTTAAAAATACACAAAAGAAAATACCTACTACTTTCAGTACCTACTTGGTTACAGAGATCAACTGTGGGTGAGGATTCCTGTGGCAGTAGATAAAAAGGAAACTGACTCTGGCTGGGTGTAGATGGCTGCCTCAGTCATCCATTTAAAAGCATGTTATTGTGGAATCAGAACTGTACATGTTACATTTTGGCAAGCATTTTACCTTGATTTACATTTGTATGCAATAAGTTCTCAAATATTATTTCATTTGTTCCCCTGTCAAGCATATTAGAATTTGCTATACTCATTTTCCAGATAAAGAACATGAGGCCTGAGCTGTATGACTGTTGACAAGTTAGTTAATTAGATGAGGAGGGACTAGGAGTTGGTGCTCTTTCTGCTTTTTTTTTTCTACAGCTGCTTGTTTTTTAAACCGTCTCCCAATGATAACCTACATTAGAATCACAAGGAATACTTTTAAAAGATGTCAGTTACCAGGATCCTTCTTAGTAGTACCGTGTCAGCCTCTAAAGAAGTCATGTAGATATTTATCCTTTTATACTAATACTTAGATAATTATTTTATGCATGCACACACAATTTTCACGCAGTACTTATAACTACTTATAACTCACCAAACAGTTGATCTCCCATCTCTGGAAATGTATATTTTATCTTCAGGGAGTAGGGCAAGTAGGGAGTACTACTGTGATGTGGGCCCACCTGGGGATTTTCTGACAAGGTGAAATATAGGGTAATTAGTAAAATATCCTGAAAACATTGTTCTGAATCTTCCTGGAAGGAGTAATTATAAATGATGTGCATACACCTAAACAAAGAAGAAAAAAATGTGTGCTCAAAAACAGCAAAGCCTTAAAAATTTTTGAAAGGTATCTTACAAAACTGAGTGGCGAAATGCCTGAAATTTGAAGTAACTTCTCTTTTTCATTAAGATACAGTAAGTTCCCAGTATAGATAATATGCATTTTCATACTTCTGGTAAGATTGTAAAACAGCAGAATTAGCCATAAGCCAAGAGTTGCTATGATTTATGTCTTATAATAGCCCCTCCTTTCCATTTCCTGGTCAGCATTCTGTATGATTGTTCCATTTAGCACACATTCTCTAGTTTGTTTCTTTTGCTGCAAGTCTATTTTACATTTTCCTGTACTGAACTGCATTTGCCATCTGCTGATCCAATTACTTATACAATTCAAATCCTTTTGAGTCTGATTGTTTTGTTCCTCATTATTTGCTCAGCCTCCAGTTTTAGTATCCTCTGTAAACTCTAAAATCTTGTTTTCAATACCTCATCTGAATTTCTTATGTGCAATACAGCCCAATTAGCTCAAACTTTGGGTATTTCTAAGGCTACTTGTGTCTGAGGGGATTTATATTAGCTGAGTGAATTTGGATCCTAAGAAAAGCTTGACAATTCCCTCTTCTAAGGACAACTGACCCATCAAGAATTGAGTTATCCTATTCATATTGAAAGGAGTAAAAAAAAAAAAAAAAGGGAAAATTACTAATTCTAAAATTCTGAGTATAAGAACGATATCATCAGCATCTTTTTTTTTAGCATTGTTGAAATATAATTGACAAAAGTTGTATATATTTAAGATACGTAATGTGATGGTTAATATACATATACATTGTAAAATGATTACCACAATCAAGGTAATTATCATATCTACCATTTCATATAGTTATCTACTATGGATATGTGTCAAGAATTCTGAGAATGTACTTGTTACAAATTTTGAGTGATAGACATTTTTGACTACTTACTGTGCTACGGATTAAGTCTTCAGAATTTATTCTTCTTATAACTGGAAATTTTTGCCCTTTGACCAACACCTCTCCATTCCCCCACCTCTGATAGCCATCCTGTGCTGTTTGTTTCTATGAGTTAGGCATATTTAGATATCATACATAAATGATATTATTCATGCAGTATTTGTTTTTCTGTGTCTGATTTATTTCACTAGTATCCTTCAGATTCATCAGTATGTCACAAAAGGGAGAATTTACTTCTTTTTAAGACTGAATAATATTCTACTGAATATATCACATGTTTTTTATGCCTTCATCCATTTACTGACACGTAGGTTGTTTCCATATCTTGGCTCTTGTGAATACTGCTACAATGAACATGGAAGTACAGAAATATTTTTCAAGATACTGTTTTTGTTCCTTTAGACAGATATGCAGAAATGGGACTGCTGAATCCTATAGTAGTCTGTGAACACCGTAGTCTCTAAAGACTATACCAATGTAATTCCCACCAAGAATGGGTTCCCTTTTCTCCATGTCTTCAACGCTTCTTATCTTATGACTTTTGACAGTAGTCATTCAAACAGATGTGAGATTAAGTCACCTTATGGTTTTCATTTCTATTTTTTTTTTGATAATTAGTGAAATTGAGCCCCTTTTTCTATACTTACTGGCCACTTGCATACCTTCTTTGGAAAAATGTCTGCTCAGGGTTTTTATTGTTTTGTAATTAGGTTATTCAGTATATTTTTGATTATTTGTTTTGCTATAAAGTTCTTTGAGTGCCTTCAGTATTTTAGACATCAGTGCCCTGTCAACTATTGCATTTTCTCCCATTCTTAGGTTTGCCTATGCATTTTGTTGGGCTTTTTTGCTACATAGACATGTTAGGTACTTTGTTTTGGTTTTGTTTCTTCTTGTTTTTGCAGTGCAGGTGCTATTGCCCAGTGCCCTCACAATAAGCTACATCTCTAGCTTCTGTTTTATTTTTCATTTTGAAATAGGTTTTCACTAAGTCAGTAAATTGTCCAGGATGGGCTCAAACTTGAAAAGCTCCTGGCTTGGGCTTTCAGAGTGCCAATATTACAGGTGTGTGGCAGAACTCCCAGCAAACACTTTAGTTTGATGCTCTCCTACTTACTCACTTTTGTCCTTATTGCCTGTGTTTTGGGTGTCACACCCAGAAAATCACTTCCAAGAAATTTTACTCTGTGTTTTACCCTAGGAATTTTACAGGTTTAGATCTTATGTTTAAGATTTTAATACCATTTTAGGTAGACTTTCGCGTATTGTATAAGAGAAGAATTCAATTACCTTCTCTGCATATGAATTATACAATTTCTCTCCTACATTTATTAAAGAAACCATCATTTCCCCATTGTTGGTTTTGTCAAAAATTTGTTGAATGTATGTGCATAAGGTTTATGATGGATTTTCTATTCTACTGCATTGGTCTATGTCTGTTTTTATGAATCAAAGGGTTATTTTGATGACTGCATATTTGTAAAATAAATCAGGAATCATGATGCTTACTGTTTCACTCTTCTTAATTAATATGTTTTTAGCTATTTGAGATCTTTTGTGGTTCCATGCAAATTTTAAAATGTGTATTCTGCAAAAAAAAAAATACTAAAATTGTGATAGGGATCACTTTCAATCTGTAGATTGTTTTGATTAGTGGTTACATTTAGATTCGATATTAATTCTGATCCATGAATGTGAGATATGTTTCTGTTTATTTGTTTCTTTCTCAAATTAGTTTTTATTTGTAATTTATTACTATATGTTTCCAGTACATAATGATTATAATCATCATGGGGAGTTGGTTCCTATACATAATAAATCTTAATTCTTTTTACTTCCCCTTCTCCTCCCTTCATTCCCCCACCCTCCATCTCTTGTTTCCCTTTCCATTTGAAAAAGATCTGTCTTCCTGTTTCCTATTGTCTTTTATTTTGCTCTTCTATTTATATACACTTTGTGCTTTTCATGTAAGAGAAATCATGGTATTAGGTTAGTATGATTCATTTATTTCACTTAACATTACTGTATCAAGATATATCCATTTTCCTATGAATGGCAAATGACTTAAATTTATTCTTTACAGCAGAATAGTACTCTATTACACATAAATACCACATTTTCTTTACCATTTATCTGTTGGTGAACATTTGGCCACTTTCAAGTTTTAATTATTATGAGTTATGCTGTCATAAATACTGATATAATTGTACCACTGTAATATGAGGCCTTTAACTCTTTCAGGAAGATACCTAGGAGGAGAACAACTGGATCAAATGGAATTTCTATTTTTAGTTGTTTGAGGAATGGCCATACTGATTTCCGTGATTATACTAGTTTACAATCCCATGAAACTTAGTTTACATTCCCACCAACAATGTAGCAGAGATTTTTTTCCTTGATGCCTCACCAGCATTTGTTATTGTTTGATTTCTTGATGACAGCCATTCTTTTGGATTAAAATCTCAGAGTCAGTGTCCTTTTAATTTACATTTTTCTAAAGGCCAGAAATCTTGGGCATTTTTCATGTGTTTATTGACCGTTTGTATTTCTCCTGAAAAGTGACTATTTCAGTTGCCAATTTTTTGATTGTGCCTTTCATTTTGGGTAGTCTAATTTTTTTTGAGTTGTTTATATAATCTCTATATTGTTCCTCTGTTCCAGTTATAGCTGTCAAAAAATGTTTCCAGTCTTGTAGGTTTCCTCCTCATTCTGTTGATTGTTTCTTTTGCTGTGCAGATGCTTTTAAATTTTATATGATGCCATCTGTTGATTCTTGATGTTATTTCTTTTGAAATTGGGATTCTTTTCGAAAAAGTCCTCACCTATGCCTATGTCTTCAAAAGTTGTACCCATTTTGCCTTCCAGGAGATTCAATGTTACTATTTTAATATTTAAGTCTTTGATCTATTTTTACTCTATTTAGTACACGATGAGAGATATGGGTTTAGACTCAATCTTCTACATATGCACAGTCAGTTTTCCCAGCATCATTTGTTAAAGATGTTATCTTTCCTCCAGTGTATATTTTTGGCCCCTTAATCAAAGGTCAGATAGCTGACTGTGTCTGGGATTGTTTCTGTGCCTGCTATTCTATTGATTCACATATCTATTTTTGTGCATGTACCATGCTGTTTTTATCACTGAAACTTTGTAATATAACTTGAAATCCAGGATTATGATGTTTTGCTCTTGTAGTCAATGATGGTTTTGCTCTTCTAGTTCTCTTCATGTTAAATATGAATTTGATGATTGTTTTCTCTGATTCTGTGGAGAAGACTGTATGTTGACTTGGATTCCATTAAATCTATATATCAGTTTTGGAAGCATGGACATTTTGACAATATTAGTTCTGCCTATCCAAGAAAAAAGGATATCCTGGCATTTTCTGCTGTACTCTTCAATCTTCTCCAAGTACTACAGCTTCTATTATAAAAGTCTTTCACTTCCTTGGTTAGGTTAATTCCTTAGTATTTAATTTTTCTTAAACTTACAGTGAATGATATTGTTTTCATAACTTGTTTCTCCATAAGTTCATTATTTGTGTATAAGAACATCATTGATTTTTGTGTATGCATTGATTTTGTATCATGCTACATTGTTAAATTTAGTTATTAATTCTAGGAAGCTCTTAATAAAATTTTTGGGTTTTCCATGTCAAGGATCATGTTGTTTGTGAATAAGGATAGTTTGATCTCTTCCTTTCATTTATGTGTCCCTTTTATTTTTTCTCTTGCATTATTGTTCTGGCAAATCCTTTGAGTACTGTATTGTACTGTGGTGATAGTAGACATTGTTGACTTGTTCATGATTTTAGAGGAAAAAATTTCAGTTTTTCTCCATTTAACATGATACTAGTAGTAGATTTCTCATAAATGTCTTTTATCAGATTGAGGTAAAATCTTTCTATACATATTTTCTTTAGGGATATTATCATCAACAGATATTCCATTTTATCTAAGGTTTTTTCTGAGTCTGTTAAGGTAATGATGTTAATATGATTTGTGTCTTTACTTACATTTCTGTGATTTACTGTGTTGGAGACTGGGCAGTACAGGGTTAGTTGCTAAACACAAGGACCTCTAGCTGTGCTAGAAAAGCTCATATTCACAGTGCTCTAAAGTCAAGATAATACCACAGCTGAGGAAGCCAAGGACATGGGCTGCTTATACTCCCTATTCCAGAACAATAAAGCTGCCAACCTCAGAGATCAAACAAGTTCTCTTAATTGAAAAACTTTACCGCCTTTGTTCTAACTTCCCGTATTTACAGCTATTGTACCCTCCTCTTCATGCACAAACCCCAAATCTGTGAAAGAAATATGGGCTGTCTGGAGTAGTTCTTTGTCTCTGCTCCCAGAGAGTCTCTACTTCTGAGAGACTTCTGGTCTCCCAGGAGTCCCCAAAAACATACTATTGTCTCTTTCATTTAACTCAGTAGTCATCCATTTATTTAGATTTGGGCTAGGCCAAGACCCTGATAGTACTGCAAGTATTCATTTGTAGATGTTGAACTATCCTTGTTTTCCTGGAATGAAGCCTACTTGTTCATGATTTGTGATCTTTTTATTGAGTTGTTGCATTCTGTTTTCCAGTAGCTTATTGAGGATCTTGCACCTATGGTTAAATAAAGAGCTTGGCCTGTAATTTCTGTTTCAGTTGAGACCTTGTCTGATTTTGGAATTCAGGTAATTTTAGCTTTCAGGAATGACTTTGGGAGTATTTCTTTTTCAATTTCATTAAGGCGTTTGAGGAGTATAGTTGTTAGATCTTCTCTGAAGTTCTTACAGACATCAGTGCTGTTAATCAGGTTCTAGGCTTTTCTTAGCTAGTAGATTTTTTGTCATGGCCTCAATTTTTTTGCTATTGCTGGTTTATTCAGTGTTTTTAATATCTTCTTAGTTCAAGATGTAAAACTGCTGAATAACCCAATTTCAGCTAATGAAATTGAAAATGTAATTACAACCCTACCAACAAAGAAAAGCCCAGGTCCTCATGGATTCACTGCTGAATTCTACAAGAAATTTAGGGAAGACTTAATGCCAACACTACTACAACTCTTCAAGGAAATTAAAAGGGAAGCAAGTCTCCCTAACCCATTCCTGGAAGCAAGTGTTACCCTAATACCAAAACCAGAGAAAGACACAACCAAAAAGAAAATTACAGTCCAATCTCTCTAATGAACACAGATGCAAAAGTCCTCAATAAAATACTGGCAAATAGAATACAGCAAGTTATCAGGAAGATTATACCCCATAATCAAGTGGGATTCATCCCAGGAATGCAGCGATGGTTCAACAAATGCAAATCAATAAATGTAACACACCATATCAAAAGGGCCAAGGGCAAGAATTACATGATCATCTCAATAGACACTGAAAAAGCTTTTGACAAAATCCAACTCTCATTCATGATAAAAACCCTACAGAAAATCAGAATAGATGGTCTCTACCTCAACCTAATAAAAGCCATATATCATAAACAAACAGCCAACATCTTACTAAGTGGAGAAAAACTGAAAACTTTCAACCTAAAATCAGGAAGAAGACAAGGTTGTCCATTATCACCAGTCCTATTCAATAGAGTTATGCAAATATTAGCCAGAGTAATTAGACAAGAGAAAGAAATAAAGGGAATAAGGATAGGAAAGGAAAAAGTTAAATTATCATTATTGGCAGATGATATGGTACTCTACATAGAAGACCCCAAAAATTCATTGAAAGACTTCTACATGTAACAGCCAAATTCAGTAATGTTGCTGGATACAAGGTCAACACTCAAAAATCAATAGCATTCCTATACACAAACAACAAACTTACTGATAGAAAAATAAGGGAAACCCCACCCTTCACTATAGCATCCAAAGAAATGAAATACTTAAGAATCAATCTAACAAAGGAAGTAAAAGATCTATACAGTGAAAATTACATTACTCTGAAAAAGGAAATCGAAGAAGATTTCAGAAAATGGAAAGATCTTCCCTGATCATGGATAGGAAGAATAAACGTTGTGAAAATGGCCATTCTCCCAAAATTGTTATACAGATTTAATGCAATCCCACTCAAAATACCACTTGCATACTTCACAGAGCTAGAGAAGGCATTCCTGAAATTCATTTGGAACCAGAAGAGACCTAGAATAGCAAAGGCAATTCTGGGCAACTAAGGTAAGGCAGGAGGCATCACAATCCCAGACTTGAAACTATACTACAAAGCTACTGTGATAAAATCAGCATGGTTTTGGAATCAAAACAGACCTGAAGATCAATGGAATAGATTGGAAGATACAGCCACAACTACAAACACACTTAGCCATCTCATCTTTGACAAAGAGGCCAAACATGTACATTGGAAGAAAGACAGCCTCTTTAACAAATGGTGCTGGAAAAACTGACTTTTCATATGCCATAAACTAAAACTACATCCATGTCTATCACCATGCAGTAAAATAAAGTCAAAATGATCAGAGATCTGAATATTAAAACAGAGGCACTAAACTTGCTAGAAGGCAAAGTAGGTAAAAATCTTGATGACATAGGAGTAGGCAGAGAGTTCATGAACAAAAATCAAACTGCACGGGAAACACTTCCCAGAATCAACAACTGGGATCTCATCTTACTAAAAAGTGTTTGCATGTCAAAGGAAATGTCCAACTGAGTGAAAAGAAAACCCATGAATAGGAAAAATATCTTAGCCAATTGTCCCTCAGACAAAGGACTTCTATCTAATACATATAAAGAATTTTTAAAAATCAGGCCCCTAAAATTCATGGACCTAATAAAAAATGGGCATCTGAGATGAATACACTCTTCTCAGAGAAAGAAATACAAATGGCAAATAAATATATGGAAATATGTTCAACATCAATGGTCATTTGGGAAATGCAAATTAAAACAACAGTGAGATTCTATCTTACTCCAGAAAGAATGGCCAAGATTAAAAAAATCAACCAATAACAAATGCTGGAGGGGCTGTGGGGAAAGGAATTCTTCTCCACTGTTGGTGGGTGTGTAGATTGGTGCAACCACTGTGGAAATCAGTGTGGAGATTCCTCAAGAAGCTAGGATTGGAGATGCCATTTGACCCAGCTATCCTGCTTCTGGGCATTTTCCCAGAAGAATTGAAAATATCATATCACAGTGATATTTGTGCACCCATATTTATAGCAACCCAATTTGTAATAGCCAAATCTTGGAAACAGTGCAAGTGCCCAACAATCAAGGAATGGATAAAAAAAATGTGGTATTTTTTTTATTTAAGAGAAAATGGACACAGAAGATAGAAACAAAAAACAAAAAAGACAAACAACAGCAAAAAATTTGATACGATAACATTGTAGGTTTACACAATGAGATGGTTGAAATTTGGCAGTAGTTACAATATTGCATATTGTTACCTTCATAGGGGCTGTTCAGATTGACAGATATAGACATGCAAAATTTATCAAATCATGAGTATTAACTTTTCTTTTTCAATAGCTAATGCATTTAGTAATATAGTCATTTTAACTGTTCTATGTATACCTATTTATAAACTTATGTCTTTTTCCTTTTCCCTTCCTTCCTTCCTCCTTTCCCCTTAGAATACCTCTTGTTATCATTAAAATAACTGCCCATATAATCAGTTCTAATATAATCAAGCAAGATAGTTCAGAATGAAACCAGTAGAGAATAAAAGAATGATCATAAAGAAGAGAAACAAAAAACTAAAGGGATCAACAAACAACAACAACATATCCGATACTGTAACATTATAGGTTTACAAAATGAGATGATTGGAATTTTACAGTGCTTGTAACATTGTATATCGTTACCTTCAAGGGGGTTGTTCAGATTGACAGATAAAGACATGTAAGATTGATCTAGTCATATGAGTATCAACTGTTCTCTCTCACCAGTCAATGCATTTAGTAGCATAGTCTTTAAAACTATCTTACCTATACCCTCATATAAATCTATGCCTCCTTCCTTTTCCCCTCCTTCCTTCCTCGGTTCCCCTTGTAGTACCTCTTATTGTCTTCAAAATAATTGCCCTTACCAATTGGCCTAATATAGTCAAACAAAATAGTATTGAATAAAACCAACAACAAACAAAACAATGGAAGCAATAGATAGTAATGCAACGTTGATTTCTATAATGCCTCATATTACCTTCTAGGTAGTTGCCTATATCGTCTGTTATTATACAATCAAACAAACTAAGATAGGTTAAAATCCCTCAAAACAGAACAGTGAAAGCAATACCTGGTTTCGAAACAAGGTGATCGAATATCATTAAAGGCTACCCTAATAATTTGGTTATCTTTAAAATAGCTGTCTTTGTCATCATATATAATAAAGTTAAGCAGGTCAAGGTAGAATAAGATTAAACTAAACAGCTCATTGAAAACAATACTGGACTCAAATCCCAATAATGGATTATTCAGTTGTCTGCCCCTCTCGGTGATATCCCTCTGTCACTGTTTCTGGAGCTGTGGACTTTTTTATCTCTAGAATGTCCTTCAGTGTTCTTTGTAGGGTTGGCTTGGTTGTCATAAATTCCTTTAGTTGTTCTTTGTCATGGAAGTATCTTGTTTCTCCATTGATTTTGAAAGATAATTTTGCAGGGTACATCAATCTGGGTTGGAAGTTATTTTCCTTCAGGGCTTGAAAAACTTCACTCCAAGCTCTTCTTGACCTGATGGTTTGTGTTGAGAAGTCTGTCATGATTCTGATGGGCCTTCCTTTGTAGGTAATCTGTCTCTTTTCTCTAATAGCTTTTAATATTTTGTTTTCGTGTTGAATTTCTGGAATCTTGATTATTATATGCCTGGGTATAGTCATATTTTGGTCATGTTTAGCTGGAGTTCTATATGCTTCACTTATCTTATTATGAAAGTCTCTTCCTGTTCCCATGCTTGGAAAGTCTTCTGAAATTATTTCTGTAAATAGGCTTTTAAGTTGATCTGCATTGCTTTTTCACTCACACCTTTTATTCATAAATTATATTTCCTTGGGTTGTCTTACAGCTGTTGCACTGACACTTCCAGGTTTTTTATTATTTTTAGGAGATCTTTCCTTTCTCAATCCCAGGCTTCTAGACTGTCTTTCAGGTTTGAAAGTCTATCTTTAGTTTCCTTCAGGCGGTTCTGCCAACTTTCATTGGAGTCTTTGATTTCCTGGTAGTCTCTCTGAATCTGTTTCATGCATTCTAAACCTTTTTTGTTTTTCTTCCTTCCCAGTTTCTCTTGATTTTCCACACTCCACCTTTCTGTGTATGTCTCCTTTAGAGATGCCTAGTGATTCCTTTATCATGTATTTCATTTCTATTCTCCGTTGGGTCTACAGTTCCACTCTAATTTCTTTTATAGCTTCATGGAGTTGTCTCCCCACTTCAGTTGTCATCACCTCAGAGACTTTAATTGTTGGGCTCCCAACCTCTTCTGTGTTTGCTTCTCCTGGATTTGCTCTGCTTGAATCAGAGGCCAGAGAGTGCCCTCTACCATTCTGTCTTGGCATTTTCCTGGGTTGTTCAGGGGTCTTGTGATTTCTCTGGAGTGAGCCCATGTTGGTCCCCTGCCTTTCCCCAGCCCGTCTCTGCTCCCTGGATGTCTGGTACAGTGTGCAGGGGTGGGGCCGCTGCCTGGGAACTTGTGCCAGCTGTCAGTAAAACTTCCCCTATCGCCCCTAGAGCACATGTGGAGCCATGGTCTCCAGACCTAGTTGGTCACTCTTTCACTCCCATGCTGTTCTGCTGCCTTTTCCCAGCCCATCTCTGCTCCGCTGCTGTCTGGTTCAGTGCTTGGGGGTGGGGCCGTTGCCGGGGAACCTGTGCCAGTTGTCCGTGAAACTTCCCCTGCCACCCCTAGGGCATGCATGCAGCCTTGGTCTCCAGACCTAGCTGGTCATTCGCTGGGGCCTCTGGGGCTCAGTTGGAGCAATTTCTTTGGGACCATACCCAATTAGGTGTGGTTCCAGTCTCAAGATGGATGCCAGTCCCTTGCTCTCCCTC